>CM077303.1:80784713-80897213 GCA_039655065.1 Glossophaga mutica | reverse complement strand
ATCTGCAATCTTCCTTACAATAGCCATTTACTGATGTCTTTCCAAATACATTAGTAGTGGCAGATGATTTATTTTGCCTTTGAAAAGTACTTATAACCATCCACTCATTCAACAAATATTTAAGTTTCTACTATGTGCCAGGCATTCTTTTCTAAGTACATTATCAAAGTCAAATAGTACAAAATGCCTAACATTTTTTTTTTTATTTGAGATGTCTTAACTTCAAATAGATGAAGGCAATTTATACAGAAGGTGAAGATAAAAAGTATCAGCTTCTCTCAGGCTTCCTATAATTCTTCATCCTGATCCATTTATATCGGATGCCTGACACATAGTAGGGGCTTTGAACATGGTGCTCTGTTAGTTCCTCTGTATCCCAATGCCAGTGGATTGTTTTGTGTGTGCAGATTGTTCAGCCAAAAGAAATCCTCTGCCCACTATCATTTTTCATTTGTACTAGTCTCATTGCTATCTATGACAGTGATTTCTTTTAAACAGCTAGAACACCTGTGTTTGATTTCAAAATACATTTTTCTTATTCTTCCAATTATATTCCTTATGGAAAAAATGGGGAACACAATATGTAGGGGATAGGGTGAATGGGTGTACTGGGAGTTGGCTCAGTATTTATTTTTGAGTTTAAATGGCTGTGTGTGTCTTACACTTCAGAATGAGTTGGAGTCATCCAAAATGAGTTAGAGATTGTGCCTCTTTAAGGAAAAAATAATGGAATTGGTAGCATTTAAATCTAGGTTGTATATGATTTCCCTTTTGAGACAGTGAGTCAGTCAGCACCCATATTGCTGAACATCTATGGTTCTTAGCAGGGCTCTGAGTACCACTGGAAGGGCTTCAGACACATGAAGTGTTCAAGAGATTAAAGTGTGATTGAAGCTTTCTGAAGGAATTCAGAACGTGAGGTCTGGGCTGCCATAGGACATTCACATCATCATATCCCTTGACAATTTCTTGTTTCTTGAGGAAATTCTGAGAAAATTTTGGCCACTCCTTTATGCTAAAAATTGGTGTTTATATATGTCCTTTAAACATGAACAAACTATGATATTTTGATTCATAATTACTTAAAAATAGATGATAATTATTATATGCCATTGATCTAAAGGGGAAAAAGACCTGGATATACTCACCTAAGGGCAGAAAATAGTTCCATACCAAAACAAAACACATCCTCTTGACACCTACTGAAATTCTATCTATATAGATCTACATATTCATATTCATATCCATATCCACCTATACAATCTCCCTGTTGTCTACTTATCTTCTGCATTATTATAATAGAATATACACTCTTAAAATTAATACAATAAAAACACACTCTCAATTAAACATAATGGCAGATTGTAATCATTTATACCTGGTTTACATGTACTTATACGCTGACAGATGCAAAGAAGTAGTATAACCACTGAAATATTTGGAAATGCTAATCTATTTCTAGCATTTCAAATATTCTGAATATACATAGATATAAAGGGGTAAGCTCGTTAAACCTCTTGGAGGGAGGTATGCACTTTCAAAACTTTGAGGATAAAATGAGAAGGCAAAACCTGACAGTAAACATATTAATAAATACATCCTTTGAAATTCCTTTCTCATCCTATTTCACAGCATTTCAAATGTTCTGAATATACATAGATATAAAAGAGTAAGCTTGTTGAACCTCTTGGAGGGAGGTAGGCACTTTCAAAACGTTGAAGATAAAATGAGAAGGCAAAGCCTGACAGTAAACATACTAATAAATGCATCCTTTGAAATTCTGTTCTCATCCTATTTCACAATTCAAGTTAGTGAAATGAATGTTCCTATTACAAATACTTTTTAAGCTACTGAAGCCTATATGTGCACATCTTCTTTACAATTCAAATATCATATACATTTTGTAACCTTTTCACCTTTACTCAAGTCTTCTATAGGAATCATATTGTATAAACAGTATGTTAAATTTGGACTACACTTCCAGTTTTTAACCTTATTCTTCTATATTTTACTTCTAGTCATGTTCATCAGATTTCTGCTTCTACTGTGAGTAAGAATACAATAAAAACCTGGATATAATATTTTTGAATACTTTAAAATTGTGCTCATCTTTCTAATGTAGTATCCAAAACTCAAGCACTATTGAAACCAATTTGTTGACAATCAGTCCTAGATGGCTTTTTATTTCCAAAATACAAACATATTTCCGCTCTCACATGGAGTATTGCCAATGTGCCAACTACCCTTTCATCATGATGAAATAAAAAAAAAATCTTCATAACATAGTTCTTTAAAGTCCTGTGTAAACTTAGGTTTTTGGATATCTGGGGGTCAGGAAAGTTTACTTAATTTATTGTCTTTTCCTTTAGTTAACCTGGTGTAGCCTAAATTCCTCAGAGTTTCTAAAGCTACTCTGTCATGTGTGATTTTTTTTTTTCAGTGTTTCAGCCCAGTTCACAAATGCTATTTCCATGTTGTGCATTCCTTTCTATAGGAGAGGCCAAAGCTTTCCATTCAAACTCCCCAAAGTTTCTTCCGTATTTGCAGGTGGTGGTGTAAACAGGGAAGAAGATTAGTGGTGTGTCCTGGCTATGTCCTTCCCCAATGCCCCTCTTCTCTTGATGACAAAGGAGTGACAAGGGAAGCCTAAGGAGACTGGAGGAGGGCTAGTGCAGGAGGGTATGGCCCAGGACAGTATGAGCAAGGAAGGTGAAACAATGACGGAGAAAGTGAGATGAGGGGGTATGGGAGAATGCCGTAAGAAAACTAGGGACAATCAAAAAGAGGCTCCACAACCTCTGTTTCCACAGCTTGTTTGTTTTGCTTTTGAAAAGGTGTTACAAATAGAGAGACTCAAGATCTTAAAAAGGAAAGAAAAAAGGAAATAAAAAGCCTTTTCCTGTATAACCCCCACCCTGGCTATTTTGGTACCATGCCTCAGGAAAGATTATGACACAGTGGCCTTGATTTTTATAAATGCATCTTTTTTCTTATATAAATATTAACCACATTTGGCTTTTTGGGTGTCACACAATTAGCAAATTAGTCGTTCACTAAGAGTATTCATCTAGGTTTTATAACACTTCCCCGCCTTAATTTTAGAATATTACATCCAAGGGGGAAAAATTGCCTTGTTTTTTTTATTGCACTCATTGAAATCCCTTCTCTAAACGCTAGGCTCTGGAGCTATAGTGGCAGTTGGTTCTGTCATCAGAATATCACCACTTTGAATGGAATTTTGAAAATTACAAAGGCTGCACTGGCATTATAGCAGAATCAATAGTTCTCTATATATGGTAAAAGCACTCTCCTTGTGAAGCTTATGCATTCCCTTTAACATAGCCCCCCTTTCAGTTCAATTCATTGCATTTATTTATTACAAATATGAGATAGAAATGACAAATTTCCTCCAAGGTTTCAGATCTTTTGTGTGCAAAGCTATTAGGGAAATTTTTGCTGGTCTTTTACATATGAGATTTAATGAACTGAGCTAACATTCTAAGAGGTACAACAAACTGTTTATTTGCACTTATATGTGCAAGTATGAAATACAGTATCCATGAACAAGAGAAGCCAGAGGTATAATGGAAGGCTTTTAATTTCATGTTTAAAATAACCTACTTCTTTCTAACATGGTATACTTCCAAAATGCAATAATCCAAGTACCACATTCAGAGAGGCCCAGATGCTGTGTTGCATCTCTCTGGAACAGCCATGTTGAAAAATTGCCAAAAGACTGTCATCTCCGTGGGCTTTGATGAATAGATCTGGGGTTATTTGAAGCTGAAGCAGAGGCCATTTTATTTTAGTTAGTTTCTTCTAGACTTTCATGGCTTATCCATTGGAAAATAAAATCTATTCCCCAGCAAATCCGAGAGGAGTTTGTCACAGTCTGACAGAGGGAGTCACCATCTATTACAGGTGGCCAGGGGCCTCTCAAGAGTGGCAGTGTATGCCATCCCTGACATGGGACAGGTGACTTGAACGCAGTTGGTAGTGTTGTGGGCATCTCACCCATTAAGAGAGCTGTGTTATAGAATACTCACCTCACTTCATTTTCTGAGGTGAGTATTTAGCTCTTGGAGTCACTGTACTTTGGTAATGAGACCTTGAATGAGGTCTTCCTCTTAGAAAGGAGCTGGCACTGTATAAAATAGTCATATAAGTTCATGCATTTCCATCTGTTTCTCCAAATATGGGTATGTCTTTACTTGTCAAGTCATTAATCCTCACTTAATATCACATTCAAGCTGAAAACTAATTATACAAGTCCACAACCACAGCATAATATTATGAAGACAAGTACATATTTACTTAAAGTCCCAGTGATAGTTTTAAAGGTCTGCATAACTTGAATCACCATTTTGAATATTATTGGTAAAAATATGAAAAGCACAATGGATGAAAATACAATGGCACATTAATTTCGTAGTAAAATGTGATCCTGCAACTGTAATTAATATTATCCATCTCACAGTTGTGGGTCATTACATAGTTTAACTCAATTATTCTTGATTAAATAGAGATAATCCATTGTAGGTCTTGGTTAACATAATTCATGGCAATTTATTGCGGATAGACTTATTAAATATAGATAGCAAGGAATATTTTATTTAACATATATTTATGCTAGCTTAGTTTCAGAACTTAAAGATCATAATTTACTTTGCTCTGGCAGCGTGCGCGCGCGCACACACACACACATACACACACCCTGTGGTTAGTTTATTCCTTGCTATTTTAACAGTCAGTTACTGCTTTGGTGAAAGCCTACAGCTTAATCCATTAAGAGCCATTCAGAACAAAACAAACAAACAAAGATTTAACCACTTCAGCGACAACAGTGCAGAACCAACAAGAAGCCTTCTTAGAAAACCCTAGCAATTTTAGGATCAATAGCCTCATACTAGATGCTCCTAAGCGATGAAAGCTTGAACATTTGTGCTGTCAGGTCTTAGAGAATAAAACAAAACACAAAAGTGTCTGGGAAAGACAATTTGATAAGTTTCGTTTGGAAATACCCATGTGGTTCAGAGGGCTAACTTAAGTCCTATCAACTGTCACAATGAAAACAAACTGATTTAAACTTCACTTCGGACTGAAAATTTTACCTAGGTGTCCTGAGAGTTGACACTGTTAGTCTTTTAGTCTTTCTCCAAGTTCTGCTACTTACAGCTTTATTATTACTACTTCTAATTAATGTAAATTAAACCTTTGGTCTGCCTGCCTGTTTATCTACCTACCTATCTATGTAACTATATTTTTGAAAACAAATCTTATCTAATATCTTTATATTAAAGTATTTAGAAGAATGTTATTCAGGGCTACAGTTTTAACAATAAAACTAACAAATACATGTATATATGAAAGAAGTAAAAACAAACATTTTTCTTCCACAAGATTAAAAGCCTGTTCATTTCCTTTTAGAATTATTCCATTGTATATTATCCTTTGTGGAGAAACCCATTAGCTTCTTTTATACATCTCAAGTCTTAAATAATACACCACTGCTGCAGAATATGTTTTATGGAAAAAAATCTACTATCATTCTATAGCATAAAAAGGGCCTCCTACATCTTTTGTATTCATTACATTATCCTTTTAAGTTTTACAAAATAATCTTGCAATACTGTATCTCTTGTAGTTATAGTTTTAAATACATTTATATTTATTCTTAATTATAAACTCTGTAATGAAATAGGAGTATTATTTATTATTTATCTCAAAATGTCAGCTGGTTAGACTTTACCCACAAATTATCTGGAGGCATTAAATTATATACCTTCATAGGTAGTCAACCCATATTATGGCAGTTGCCTGCAGTATGTTTATAAGCTAATTTGTTTACTGACGATTGTCTACTTATTTATATTTCTGCTTTTGTAAAAGTAGATCCTCACTGAAGAAGTATGCTTAATATAAGGAACCTAGAAATATTTTTAGTTTTAAAAATAAATATCAAATCAAAAGCAGAATGATCTCTTTGCTGAAATGTTAACAAATAACATTGACCATCAACATTTTACAGACTAAAGAAATAAATTACCCTGCAATACCATTAAAATGCGTGATTTCCCTGGGTGTCAGAAATGCTGTGCAGCTCTTTCTGGATTCATTAAGGCGCTCACTGCATAAGTGCGTTGCCAACCGGGATGTGGGTGGCTGTAATGGCAGCCTGTAGGTTTGTATGGAAAACAAGTATGGCAGTGTGAAAAAAATCCTTCTCTCACCCCACAGATACCTGTACGGAGAGCTTGGGAGACATTTCCATAGGCTCACTATCAAGTGAATGTTAAAGCCCCCATTCACGGGGAAGCAGAGGTAAGTCAGAAAAAAAAAAATGCATTGATGAAAAAGTAAAGGGGGTGGGGGTGAGAGTGAAATCACCTGGCATTAAAGCAGCCTAACCAAGTGACAGACACGTAGACAACTCGGATGCTGCCAGAACAACACTCTGCACAGCCCACCAGCAAGCAATTTGTCACTGCGACAAGAATATCCTCCGCAATTTGGCATCAGGGTCCTTGGACAGCCAACTGCGCCTGTACAGCACGAGACGTGCTATTCGGCAATGGGGAAGATGGGAACCGAGGTTCTCATTATGTCCAAATGTGTTATTTTATGAAAAACATATCTTTTGTCATGATCAACATAGAGATAGAACATCAGTAATTGACAATAACTGGGGGCAAATAAGACAACAAATTGAGAGAAATATGTTCTTGTGTGTTTTTGAGGTAGCCTGTGTGTTGAGATTTCAGGATGCGTGCTCAATGTGTCTGGTATTTTATGGCACAGTCCCACACCGTTTCATAGAAATAATGAATCCATAGGTGCAAGAATTAACTGGGAAGATTTTTGACAGTAACCCACTTGCTTTCAGCAGAACAGGCTTTGTTTTAGACTTTATGTATTTGTATATGGCGTGTTGATTAATATGTCACTGAATGCAAATCCCCTTTTACTGCTATGATTTGAAATAAGACAAAGAATTGAAGGTAAGTTGGGTGATAAATGTGCAAAGGAAAGACCCTTTACTTTTTATATTGCTACCCTGGTAATCTATTGTAAAAGTGCAATAAAGGAGAGAAGCCAGGGGCATAGGATAAAGGTATCTGATAAATAAGCAAGTAGTGTTCCCCTTGCCAATTACTTGGCATCTTACTTTGTAATTAATGCCACAGTAATGAAAAAAGTGGTAGGCACAAAGATTGGGCCTTTTGTGCATTCTATACAGAACCAAACACTCATAAAAATCTAGCTCAAAGCTAGCCTAGTTTGGCTCTCTCCACAATCAAGACTTGCTAGAGAATTAGTACAGTCCCATAGGGTGTGTGTGTGTGTGTGTGTGTGTGTGTGTGTGTGTGTGTTGCAATGGATTTTATAAGACTGACATCAGGCAATTGTGGTATTGCTGTCTCCATCACACAGACAATGGTGTCCTTCATTCCCCAGACATGATGGAAACTTGTACCTATTCTGCCAGAATCTAACATCATGATATCTATTATGTTATTCACAGTTGTCCCATGAATCACTTTAGCTAACTGCCGCTTAAGTGGCTATGATAACTTTCAGTGCCTGGTGTATTTCCCAGTATCTTATATACTTGTGCTTTATGGGAACTTTTAAGAAATACTAAAACTCTTGAGTTAAAAAATAGTGACAATGATAATATTAATAAGCCTTTTTAAGAAGTAGGAAAAATAATATAATTTAGGCAATTTTGATATCATTTAAAATATAGTATGTTTCAAAAATATCCAACTAATATTATATAACAAATTTTTTAAAATGTAAAAAAATATATTTTGTCTTGCTGTCTACATAAACTGGGCATTAATGTATAGGGTGGGAAGCAGGGTTTAGAGAAAGAGATGTTTAACTGTGTGAGACAGATGGTGTTAGGGGTGGAGCAAGGACACTAGCTACGTATGTGGATGGTTAAATAAAGCGGTCTAAGATTTATACCCGTTTGGGGGTAAGATGCAAATAGAGAGGAGAACAGAGAGGTATGATAAGAGAGAATGTTCAAGGCTAGAGGGTGCAAAATAGAGTGGAGACCATAAAGAAAACTAACCCCTACTTTTCTAAGCTTTGCATGGGGTGTTTTCCTTACAACGCCCATTAAAGTCAATGGGAACCATGCAGCTAAAACCCTGAGTAACTCTTTGACAATTTACTTCCCAGTGTCTGGAAAAGAGTACTACCTACTAAGGGCAATTTAATCATTTTAGTTTGTGCCTCCCGTACAAAGACAAATTTGATAGCATATAGCAGGTGTAAAAAGAGAGACTGCATTTAAGATTTTTTTATTGCAAAAGAAATCACCATTGAAAAGTGTCGCCTAAACTCTCACCTTGTTTAGCAACAATAATAAACATAGAAAAGCAATCCAGTGAAAGAATATGAAAAGACGTATTGACTTGATTACAAGAAAAATGGTGATTGCTAGTAGGTTTTTTTTTCCATTTTAAATTCTCAAGCTCTGAACACAATCGCAGGATAATAAGAATAGAGAACAATTCTTAAGACACCAAATTGAAGCTCTTGATTACTTGCCTTTTCCCATGTACCTCAAGTTGTACATATGTAAATATAGCTATGGCATCCTTATAGAGTCTTTAATAATACAAATACAGTGATGGGGAGGAGGGTTTACCATGGACTTCTAATTATACACAGAGATGTAGGTAAAAATGAACAGATATTTATCCTGCTATAACCGGTAACTGAATAAATGCACTGCACCCTATATATATTATTTTTGAAAGCTACAGAATGTGTTTGTTAAAATGTGCATGCTATTTATAATCTCTTTCATGAACTTTGAAGTCAGAAAACTAACATTGGCTTTCAAAATCTTATTTTTATAAGGTTCTATGTTTCTTTACTCTCAAAACACTGCCTGTTTAGGTGCTCTACTGCTTTACTGATATAATTCTTATAACTATACAGCTATATAATAAGCTTATGTGGGCTGAAGATACGGCTCCTGTGTTTTCTGAGCCCCTTCTCTGTGATTTGTTTTGTGACTTGTTCTTTGAAGGATGAAGAAGCAAGACCCTACATGGCTCTGCCTTTTAGTGCATGGAGCAGAGACAGATCTATGAACAACTGCCTACGCAAGTTGTTGATTGCTGGGCAATATAATTTCTCAGTTCTTATAGGTAAGTGAGTGCTTCTCGCCATGGACCTAGCTTGTGCTTCAATTTAGGTAAGCATACTGCTGCAGCAGCCTTGAAACTATTGCTCTCTGATTGTACAAATTAGCAAATCCTAAACTATACCACTAGGAAAAGGCATAGCTCCACATTTATGAATGCCTGGCTTTTGAGAATTAGAGTAATTATGTCACCAAACCCATCATTGATTTTCAGATAGACTTTCAATAATTTTGTAAGAGTAAAAAGCTTTCCGAAATCACAGTGATACTTTTTATGGTATAAGTAATACATAGGGGTGAATACAGTGATTTGATATGTGAGAACAAGTAATGGAGAGAGGTATTTTACTTGAAGAGAATTAGGATGTGTTTCCGGGCTGAGTCAAAGGCTATAATGTTGGAGGGTTTCAACTGTGTAAGAAATTCTGAAACCTAATTTCTTTGGAGCATGGGGTTGTGAGTTCACAAAATAATTTAAAAAATGCTGTTATTAAAGTAGATTATAGTACTACTATAAAATCAGAGACAATAATAAATTTAAGACATTAAAATTCTCCAAGTTTTAGTTTTAAAACTTACAGCTGGTTCTTACATCCCAGGCCACTCATTGTTTGTGACCAGATCACATATCCTTAACCAAATACACATGAAAAGATTTCTGTTCACAAGTTAAACCTGGTGGAGTTTAACACACAAAGCACTTTAATTATTTGTTAAGTTTTTATTCAATTTTTCTTTTTATAGTACATTTGTAACCAGCAAAGATAAGAGTAAACAAACAGTGTTTAAAGCAAAAGAGAAAGCCGGATATTGCAGTGCCAATGCCATGCGCGACGTGACAGAAACTTGTTTTCCTCTGACATTATAGTGCCATTGTTTCATTTTGGGCAAGAAACTGAATAATCATTAACACACTTCACGAAATCAAAGATTTACAGGATTATATATTCTAGATCTCTTATTTTAGGAATTTTCTTTGCCATGACTTGAGTGAATTGGATATTTTAGCTAATTAAATTCTAAAATTAATCTCTTTATTTCAGACCTGTTTTTCTGGGAATTTACTATAAATCAGTGTTTGCTAGCACTGACGTTTAAGACATCTTTCAATATTTATTTTTTCATACTTCCCTCCACATGGCTGAGAAATTATTATGCTTTTGAGATGACATCTCTGCAGTCATTTTGTAGTACATGGAGTTGGGGAAGGACACACAGAAATACTGTATTTTCCCCTGCAGCCTCTCAAATATCTTACATATTCAGTTTGCATTGTGCGCACACACATGCACACATCTCATCTCTTTTAACTCGATGAGCACATTTGTGAATATATATTGTCCTGAAATATTTTCCCAGTCCAAGGAAGGATGTTTTATGAACTGATTTTTATCACCTGTACTAGAGAATTATTCAAACGTTCTCACTAGGAATCCAGACAAATAAGTGCATAATCAAATTAATGATTAATTATATTCATAAGGATGAGTTTATATTTTCTTTACTGTGACCACATTTGTCTTCTTCCCGTATCCCTATTTACCTATATTTCTTCAAATGTGAAACTTGAATAGCCTTCTACAACTAAAACATATCTGGAAAGCTAAAGCATGGAGGAAGGTAATTTTTGGGTGAGGGTATGGTACTGTTAAAGAAGTGGATTCTCTGCCTCCAAAGATCTTTGGGATTTTTCATATGGCAAATTTCTGATGCTGCACTTCTAAGACTTGAGGCCTGAACTCTTCTTTGCTACCTCAAAGGAAAGGAAACCACTATACAATGGGTTGAGTAGTCTGGAGCAAAAGGTCATCCAACATTACACGCGTTTGTCAGAGACTAAAGCCCGGAAAGGAAATCCTCCCAAGCAACTGTTACGTTGTCTGCTCCCTACCTGGTGTGTGTGCACAACTGTAAAGAAGGGGGATTGAAGCACAGGTATTGCAAGAGGAAGAGGCCTTTTTAAATGAAATGAGGTCTGGAAAGATTTCAAAGATACCCTAAAACAGACAGTAGAAATTCTATTTGAAATTGAAGTGTTCTGAGGCTTAAAAATGATGGCACAGAATGAAAAAATACTGTTTTTTCACCGTTCTAAAATATATAATGAATTCAGGTTATGGTTAAGGTGAAATGCAACATAATTTTCATAATTATTTATGTGTGAAAGGCACATAATTGTAGGTTCATTCACAGTCAAGTGGCAGTGTTGGGCAATGGAAAAACCAGGAAGCTATTTCTCTGGTTTTTCAATCTCATGCTACATAAATTTGAGCAATTATTTAACTATTTAAGACTTACATGGGTACAAAACAACATTCTGACAGTGATCATAAGATGGAATAAAATGTTACTTCAGGTTTTTTCTGATACCTGATATTTTCATTGTTGTTTGAGCTCTTATGCTCTAACAGGGTGTATTCTATTTAGTGTGATAGTTTCATTCATTTACTCATTTGTTCCTTCAGAGATAACTGACTATTGACTAAAGAGGATGTCTAAACTTGCTGCCAGTTATTCAGAGACTACTGGGATAAAGTTCTAAACCTTTAAAATACACGTAGTCTGGTAAATAAAGCAATAAACCAAAATTAACTCTACAACTTAACAAGGGCTATGATAAATGCCAACCTTTCTATGGAAAGTTAGAAGGGGAGTTTCTAACTGTTCCTTAGAGAGCCTGGGAGGCTTCATAGTGGAGGTGATCAGTGAACTGGATTGATAGTGAAAATGGTACCACTTCTACTTCTCGCTAGTAGATCCAACATTGCCACAGGAGGGCTGAGTGAATTTGTGCAGTTCAGGAGGCTCTTGGCTTCAGACCTGCTTTGCGTGTGTGTTAAGTGCATGGCTTTAAAAATATACATTCTTGTGAAATTCTGCTTCTACCAGTTTGTTTTGATATTGGATTTTCATTCTTCTTTTACATAGGAAGGAAAGGAAAAAACTGTAACTACTATATATAAATGTGTGATTTATATCATGACTACTTTATACCTTTTAATACCTTCATTTTTGAATGGTGTATGTGTGTATGTGTACACATGTATGAAACATGAACATAAGTAAATGTGATAATAATTTTATGATATTTTTGAGGTGACAGGAATGATGTTGACATGTTAACAAACCCAAAGAGGGAAACCTACACTCAAATTGTTTTAAATATTTGAGAGGGTTCTAGGGTTTTCCAAGAATAGCAAATCATACAAGCATGTTTTTTTTTCTAGATTATACAATGTTTTAGAAAGATTCCCATTCTAGCAAATGTGAAAAAGAAGCAGGTAGCAGGATAGTTTGGTACACGGAAAATATTTGAAACAAAATCAGAATTTAATGATCTAGGCCAGTGGTTCCCAACCTATAATGTGCATAAGAACCACCTGCAGAGCCTGTTGAAGTACAGGGGAACTGGGGCTGGACTGATGCATTTTGTTTTTTTACAAACTCACAGGTGATAGTGGTGCTGCTGGTTGAAAATCACACTTTGAAAACCACTAATCTAGACCAGTTCTCAAATTTACTCTGTACATGGATCACCTGGGGGTCTTGTCAAACTGAAGCTACTTATCCAGTAAGGTCTAGAGTGAGTGGGAGAATTTGTGTTTTGAACAAGGTCCAAGGTGATGCCCGATGCTGTTGGAATACAGACCACACTACAAGAAGCAAGGCCTTATGTGACATCCTACATCGTAAGTTCAAATCATATGACATGGCTTACTGATTTCAGAAAATAATGGGATCAAACAGTGACTACAAGTTTATTTTTTGAGAAAATAGGTTTGTATCCTTACCAACAACGGTAATGAAAGTTAACTATTTCTTCTTGTGTATTATATGAGCAAATACTACAACCCCACTGACAGTAGTATTTATAGAGCTCCTTTTCTCTGTGAAAATGCCCTCCCTAGTTACTCTAAAAGGTTAGGTGAAACATGGGTTTCTCCTTTAAGAAGTGTCTATAAGTACTTTTAGAAATGATTTAATACCCTATATTAAATAAATTATAGTTCTCCGATTCTGATAAATTGTTTACAAAAGGTAAAAAAGAATTAATCTAACCCTGGCTGGTGTAGCTCAGTGGATTGAGCGCGGGCCTGCGAACCAGAAGATCGCGGTTCGATTCCCAGTCAGGGCACATTCCTGAGTTGCAGGCCAGTTCCCAGCAGGGGACACACAAGAGGCAACCGTACATTGATATTTCTCTCCCTCTTCCTCTCTCCTACCCTTCCCCTCTGAAGATAAATAAATAAAAAAAAAATTAAAAAAAAAAAAGAATGAATCTAACAGCTCCCAAAAAAAAGAGCTTAGAAACAGTACAATATTAAGGTTGTGTTATCTACCCCTGCTCCACCCTCACCACCCCCAGTTTAAAAATTCTGTTTAGTTAGACAAGTTCTATTCATATAAAAAAAAGTTGAGCTAGATCTAGTGAAATGAGCTGGAAAATATGCTTAATGTTGATCAGATAACAATCACTGATAGATTATGTAGATGAGATGTGAAGAGCCTTATTGATATGTATTGGCTGTCTTCAACCTGTATTTTCTCAGTAATGGACATCTCTCTGCCCTCTCTTCTGTGTAGACCTTTGAAAAAACAGAGAAGTGAAATGACAGTAATGGCAGTACATTAACGGATTTAGAGGAGTTCCTAACAGAACATTCAAATAAAAAAATAGGAATAACATCTATACAATATATTTTTGCCAACTTTGAATGATTTTAAGTACCCTTGGGATGCACATATTTCTGTACTCTTTATTAACACCCCCCATTCACAAACTTTTAAGTGATACAATACATGAAATTTAATGACTCAACATGGTTTTTACGTAGTTAGTAAATTTCTCAGTTCTCAGTTTGTTAACATTTTTGGTGGACTGGATCATAACCGATCATGTTAATGCTAGTATAGAAGTCCTTACACAAATAAATGTAAAAATAATTAAAATATTAATATAATTTTAACAGTTCTTCTTGCCTTGGGTATGCGACTTTTTATTATTATCTTTATAATAATTATTTATGATTAAGTGCTTTTGTCATTTCTACTTCTTCCCATTTTCAAATGGTATTAATTTCTGATCTGCTCACCATATTGGGCTATTCAAGAAAAATTTTACTTGCAGGGTGTTTGACTTCCAGATGTATCATATGCGTGTCTTTAGTTAATATATATCTAAAAGAAGTTGCATAATATCTGCCTAAAATAAGTTGCAGATAATTTGATTTTAAAATGTAGACGTTTGGAAATATGGCCCTTTATAAAAGCTTTGATTCCTCTTCTCAGAAAATGCTCATGAAACCCACACAAAGAAATCCTGCATATGAAGTATTGCATATTTACTGGCCTTTTGAAGGAAGGTTAACAATTCTAATATTGATGATTGAAGTTAACCAAAAGGCCATCTTCTTTTCATCTTTCTTACATTGACATTGAACCCTGATGGATCAATAGACTGTTTTTGTAAATACATCCTTTCATTTTTATTGTGTAGACCTTGCCTTACAAATAAGCCTTTATATAAATTTGTAACATGGAAGCAAGTGGACATCTGGCTTCTGTGAAAAATACGATTCACTCATTTGCATTTTTAAATTCCATTCATTCCATTTATAAATTGCTCATGTGTCCTCTTTGCTCTTTCTAAAAGCAACTCTTCTCAGCCATCTTCAATTTTAAATATCCACAGAAATTATATTACTCATAATTCAGATCACCTCTTTAAAAATTTTAAATGAAAATTGATATTCAATATCCAAGCATGAAGAAAACCACAATACCTAGGGAAGTGAGAAGTTAATTGAAAACCAATAAGAAATTTGGGTGACAAAATTCAACTTACTCTAGTACTATATATTGGTTTTACATGACTGAAATACTCTTCAAATGCCATTTAAAAATTTTAGGATTGAAATACTGGAAAGATAACTTATTACTCGGGTTGGTTATAATATTTTTTCAGAAAATATTTGGGGCATGTAAAGGTGATTCTGTCACTGATGATATGCTGTAAACAAAGTATGGGATGGAGGACTGGGCAAGCATGCCCCACTTTCCGGAAGCTGGCTTTGCACAACTTTGCTTTTAGGAAAGACCCATATTAGTGCCTGTTTTCACTAATGGAAAGAAATCTGAAGAGGATTTTCACTTTGGGGAAAAAAAGAAGAAAAGTGAAGACAGTGTTCTGGGTCTGTTTTGCAGTGAGCTCTGTGCCCCCGAAGAGAGAGTTGGCACTGCCAAACAAGCTCCTTTCCTGGGGGCCACACTCAACATCAAGCCCCAGAGTTTTGAACTGTGTCTGTGAGCCTCTGTGTTTTATCTTGATTTATTTTGTGCATTGTTAACAAGATGTGTCCTAAGGTAATTGCTTCTTTGTTTTATGCTATTTAGGTTGATGAAAAGGTTCATGGGAACACTCTACTTGCCGATAGTGGGGAAAACCTGTTAAATGCTGTTTGTTTTTTGCTCATGAATATTATTGCTAGCAGCAATAGTTTTTGTGAGTAAAAATTTAAAAAAGCACAAGAACTTGAACCAGGAAGATTTATTCACTTATTCTCTGTCCTAGTCTTTTTTATGGTTGCAAATCCAGACTAATAATTTCCACAACATTGAAATTTCGTAATTACTAAGAGCAGAATAACTCAAAAGTTCCGTTTGAATTTTAGGTAACATTTCTCATAAGCATTATATTCCTCACTTAAATGATTTTCCTGAATGGAATCCTAGCATTTCAAAATGATAGTGTTAAATTGTTAAACAGTTAAATGTAATCTCTTTGCATATTTCCCCGTAACTATTTATATACTCGAAAAACGTGCATGCCTGTGTGTAAATGAAAAGATTTTCCTCCAGTTGAATGGAATACTTGATGGGTCTAAAATTACATAATGCAAACAGGGATAACCATGATAGGCAAAGATGATAAAATAAGAAAAGTTACTTCACCATGATCTTCAGCTGTAAGTTGTGAACTCAGTTCCAAAAGTATACCAGAAGATATTACTTTTCTAAGGCTATCGATCACATGAGTTTTAAGGAGAGTTACTTAGAGAACATACAGCATGGCCAGTGGAGAGGTATAGATGGGGATCTACAACCAGGAAGACCAGGTGGTGGAAGTTCTCAAACTCTGAGCTCCCAGGCTCTCACTTACAATGCATTTCTCCCTACTGATATTCTCTGCTAATATCACACAATTTAGAAAATTCCTAGAAGAACATACTGGAGTTGAAACTGGGAGGAATGAACTTGATTAAACTTCCCAACCTGAATTTTATGACAACTGTCACATTGACCTAAGTCACATTTCCATTCGGGGTTTGGTGCCTGTAATTTGGGGGAAATAAATGACTATTTTAATAATTTGGTTTACAGAGCTGCTAGGGAATGGAGAGCCCCTTTCTTGAATTCAAGGCATTATAAACCAGTGTGAGACAAGCTGGAGAATTTCAGAAGCTAGCATCATATTCTTAGAACTAACTACTCACTGGAGAAATTGATCCCTGGAGCAACCTGAAACATAACCAGATAGACTAATGTGATTCTAGTGAGGTAAGGCAAATTGGTCACATCAATCACTTCAGAAATGCCTCAGCTCTTCTGTTTTGAGGAGGATGAGATGTACTATCATCAGGACACCACTAGATCTTTTCAGACATCGTTAATATTTTCAAATCTATTGTATGGAAGTTCAGTACAGATGTAATAATCTTCAGTTTCTTGAAGAACTAGAAACAGTCTACCTCTCTCTTCCACTCATGCAGCTGTCACAATTCTGGATCCGGGACACGTCTCTTTGAAGGAAATTGAGTTGCCCAGGTGGGAGAAAGTGGTTATGTAAGGTGTTGAATGCTGATTAGCACATCAGTCAGGCTCTCTATATGACATAATCAAAAGAATGAGGGAGCTTTGAAAAAACAGTTCTGGAGAGAAATATGGAAAGACGTCCAAAGCACTTTGTGTCTAGAACAAATATTCATGAACTTCTCCATTGAAGGAGATGCTGAAGACTAGTTTCTGAAAACGACAAGAGGCATCTGTTTGGTAGGTTATGCCAAAGGAGAAATGGGATGTTTGGTTAGCAGGCCAAAAAACAAGTACTGAGTCAGTTTTCCTCTTTTGGTAAAAATGCAAATGTGTTTTGGCTGTGTTTTTGGTTCATTCTGTCTTGCTTGTGAGGTGAGACAATAACATCACCCCCTGCTTACTTCATAGGTGTATAGTCAGGACACAATGAGGTAATTATTTCTCAGTACAATAATATTTGAGATTCTAGTGGGGGGAAGTGCAAACACCTAAAACTCTAGACATAGCATTCTATTGTACTTTATAGTGTCTTTCATCTATGGCAATTTTTCTACCAGTATTTATAAACTGAAGTCCTAAACCTCTCTTGCCATTGGCAAAACTGAAGACACAGCTTTCCATGAAGCCAATATAGAACCCAAAACTATGAAATGATTTCTTTAGTAGTATAGCAAATTAGTAAAGCATATAAAAAGGAAGATAAAACTTTTGAAGCCTATTTTCATTACCATGCAATTACTTGTTTTGTGTTAAGTAAAATTTTTATTGATGTAAAACACACATTCAAAAATATACAAATGTAAATATGTGTATTGTTGAATATTTTAGCAAAGTGGACACATCCATGTAGTCCTCAATGGTTTTAAGGAATAGAACATTATTTGTATATAAGAATTCTCTTTGTCACTACCTCGAAATCATTGTTTTTATTCCTATTTCTTCCAATTAATTTTGTTGTTGACCTTTATATAAGTAGTATTTGGTATGTTTTTATTGTACCCTTGCTGTTGTACAGATACGGTGGAATTGCAGTTCATTTATTTTCACTGCGGTACTTTATCACATGGATATACCAAACTCATTTATCCCTAATTTTGATGGATATGGGTTCTTTCCAATTTTTGGCTACCATTCATCATCTAGTATGTATTTTAGGCACATTTGTATACTCTTCATTAAGTCTATACCTATGAGTGGAAATGCTGGGTAATAAGGTACGTTCGGCTGGGGTAGATTTGACCAAAAAATATTCCAAAGTGGTTGTGCCATTTCATGCTTGCACCAGCAATGTATGGTGTTGCTTTATATTCTCACCAGGATTTGGTGTTATTCTGTTTGACTTCAGCTGTTTTGGTAGGTGTATAGTGATATCTCATTGTAATGAAAACAATTTATTTTAGAGAGAGGAAGAGGGCAACAGGTGGGGGAGAGAGAGAGAGAGAGAGAGAGGGAAATGATATGTCACTAATTTTAATTTGCATTCCTTTAGCATCTAATAAGATTTGGCCACTTTTACTGTATTTATGGACCTTTGAATATTGTGTTTTGTGAAGTATCTGTTGGCTGTTTTTATTTTGGATTGTTTATCTTCTCTTACGGCTTTATAGTACTTGGTATATTCTGCACAATTCTTCTTCGTAAGATGAATGCTTTGTAAACACTTTTTTCAGTCTACGATTTGCCTCTTTCACTTTCTTAGTGGCGACTTTTGATGAACATATTTTAATTTTAATGTAGTCTTATCCTCTATGATTAGTGCATTTCGGGTCCTGTTAGAGACATCTTTACCTACCTGAAGGGCAATACATTCTTATGACAATATATTCCTATTTTGGGGGAAAGCTTATTTACCTTTTAATTTTCTATCAGTGGACAACTTGAATTGATTTTTATGTATGCTGTAGGTTAGAAATTTGTTATATTTTTTCTTGTGTATATTTGATTGGCTCAACGCTATTTTTAACTTCGCATAGCTGTTGTTTAATATATTTTTAACTTTGCATAGCTATTGTTTAATATATATTTTCATTATTGTTTAAGTACAGTTGTCTCCATTTTCTGCCCACCCTTCCCCCGCACCCCAGCCATCCCCCACTTCCTGCCCTTGATCCTACCCTCCTTTGGTTTTGTCCATGTGTCCTTTATACATGTTCCTGAAAACCCTTCCCCCTTATTCCCCCAACATCATTTATTAAAAAGATAGTTCCTTCAGTATTTCAGTTCAGTGTCACCTTTCTCATGAAACAAGTGACTGTGTATTTGCGTAGCTTCAGATTGTCCTTTAAGTTTCTTTATGCACTACAGTGTCTTTGTTATGCTTTGTACCGTCTTTATTTCTAGCAATGTATATCCCTTCTTTTCATTCTTTTTCAAGATGATCTTGGTTATTATCTTTTTGCATTTAAAGTCATCTTGCTGATTTTCACATTTAAAAATATCTGCTAGAATTTTGATTGGGAATACATTGGATCTATATACTTTTGTTGAAAAATGCTATTTTCAACATTGTATTCAGTATGGTAAACTCTTTCATTTATAGTTTTTATAGCCTTACCTAATTCCTACCAATAATTCTTAAAGGGTAGAGGTCTTATAAATATTTTATTAGTTTTTTTCTTTTGCTGTTTCGGATGCTATTGCAAATTGTATGTGTATGTCATTTTCTAACTGTCAATGGTACATTGAAGTACAATTTATTTTTCGCATTGACCATTTACCTAATTCCCTTGTGAATTCATTTACAAATACTAATTGTTTTACTGTAGAAGACTTTGTAGTTTATAAATACACAGTTATGTCATCTACAAATAATGACATGTTTCTCTATCTCTATACTCTATCTCTTTTTCTTTTTTTTATATTTGTATCTGTTATTTCTTTTTCTTGCTTATTACTCTGACTGGATGTTGAACAGAAGAGACACTAATGAGCATCCTTGTTTCTTTTCTAATCTCAGGGTTAAAAAGTTTCTGTTTCACTATTAGGAACTCCCTTGTAGGTGACTGTCCCCTTATCCCTTGCTGCTTCTAGAATTCTCTGCTTCATTTTAATCTTGGCTAATGTAATTACGATGTGCCTTGGTGTGTTCCTCCTTGGGTCCAACTTCTTTGGGACTCTCTGAGCTTCCTGGACGTCCTGGTAGTCTATTTCCTTGGCCAGATTGGGGAAGTTCTCCTTTATTATTTGTTCAAATACGTTTTCCACTCGTTGCTGTTCTTCTTCCCCTTCTGGGACCCCTATAATTCGGATGTTGGGACGTTTAAAGATGTCCCGGAGGTTCCTAAGCCTCTCCTCATTTTTTTGAATTCTTGTTTCTTCCTCGTCTTCTGTTTGGTTGTTAGTTTCTTCCTTCTGGTCCACTCCATTGATTTGAGTCCCAGTTTTCCTTCCATCTCTATCAGTTCCCCATGCATCTTCCTTCATTTCACGAATTGTAGCCTGCATTTTTTCATCTAGTTTGTGAGCAAAATCAACCAAATCTGTGAGCATTTTGATGACCAGTGCTTTGAACTGTGCATCTGACAGGTTGGCTATCTCTTCACTGCTTAGAGGAATTGGCTCTGGGGCTTTTATTTGTTTTTCGGTTTGAGCCATTTTTGGTGGGTTTTTTGTTGTTGTTGTTGTTTTGGTTTTAGTCTGGTCGCGGCTATTACGTAGTGAGGGGGTGGGGCCTTAGGTGTTCCTCAGGGCGGGGCAGCCCAGTCGCTGGGTTGTGACGCTATAGGTGGGGGCGGGGTCTGAGAAGGAGCAATGGGGTCTGAGAAGGAGCAATGGCGCCTGCTCCGCTCTCTCCCGGACTCCGGCCCTTTCTGCTGCTTCCCCTTCACCTGGATTATCTACAGTCACCTACAAGGGAGTTCCCATCAGACTGTCAGCTGATTTCTCAAAAGAGACCTTACAGGCAAGAAGGGGCTGGAAAGAAATATTTGAAATCTTGAAAAGCAGGGACCTACATCCAAAATTGCTCTATCCAGCAAAGCTGTCATTTAGAATGGAAGGGAAGATAAAGTGCTTCTCAGATAAGGTCAAGTTCAAGGAGTTCATCATCACCAAGCCCTTATTATATGAAATGTTAAAGGGACTTATCTAAGAAAAAGAAGATAAAACTAGGACAGTGAAAAGACAACAAACTCATAGCTATCAAGAACCACACCTAAAACAAAAGCAAACTAAGCAAACAGCTAGAATAGGAACAGAACCACAGAAATGGAGACCATATGGAGGGTTAGCAACAGGGGCTTGGGAGGAGGAGAGAGGGGGAAAAGGTACAGAGAATGAGTAGCATAGATAATGGGAAAAAAATAGACAGGGGGAGGGCAAGAATAGTATGGGAAATGTAGAAGCTAGAAAACTAATGACCCATGGACATGAACTAAAGGGGGGAATGTGGGTGGGAGAGGGTGGGTAGGGTGGAGGGGAATGATGGGGGAGAAATGGGACAACTGTAATAGCATAATCAATAAAATATATTTAAAAAAAAAAGTTTCTGTTTCACTATTATTACATGTGATACTTGCTATAGGTTTTATATAGATACCCATTACCAAATTAAGGAAGTTTTAATCTATTTGTAAATGTGTATTGATTGATTATGAAACAAATGGATTTTCCACTTATTCTTTTTTAAAAATTGGTTTCTAATTGAATTGCAATGAGGTCAGAAAATACATAATGAGTTTAATTCTCTGAAATTTGTTGAATGTATACCAATATTGATAACACGTGGTCTATTTTAGTGTATAAATTCCATGTGCACTTGAAAAAATATATATTCTATCACATTTGAAGACTGTTCAAAATAAGTCAGATCAACAGTATTTATTTTATTGCTAAAATCTTCTATATCTTTATTTTGTTTATTTGTTGTATTATTACTAAGAACGGTGTAATAAAATCTTCCAATATGATTTTGATTTGTGCATTTGCTATTTCTGCCAATCTTATGTTGCTTCATATATTTTTAAGCAATTTCATTTGATGTATATAAATTTAAAATTTTATATATTAAAATGTATTAACTCTTTTGTTGTTAGAAAATACCCTCTTTATCTTTAACAAGATTACGTTCCTGAATGTCTACCTTGTTTTATATTAGTATGACCATACCAGTTTTCTTTTGCTTGGTATTTGCAAGATACAGGATTTGGCACAAATAACACCCCCTTTTTATACAAAATCTTTTTTTACAAATCATAAGCATGTACTTCTATAGCATAACAATATCACACTCAAACATAGCACTGACATTTTAGGTAAAATGTTCAAATTAAAACTATAAATTATTACAGCCATATTATTACCCTACCAATCACACTCAAGCAGGTGTTACTTCTCCCAGACCCTGTATATGTTTTCCATCCTTTACTTTCAACCTCTTTGTACTATATGAGGACATTTTTAATACCATAGAGTTGGGCTTTTTATTTTTATTTTATTTTTAAAGTTTTTGTTTATGTACTTTTAAAGAGAGGGGAAGTGAGAGAGAAAGAGAGGGAGGGAAACTGTAACATGTGAGAGAAGCGTTGATTACTTGCCTCTCCTACGACCCTGACTCGGGGCCTGGTCTGCAGCCCAGGTATGTGCCCTGACTGGGAATCCAATAGGCCCACCTTTCGGTTGGCGGGACAAAGCTCAACCCACTGTGCCACACCAGCCAGGGCAAGGTGGGCTTTTAAAAAAAATCATTTGACATCTTTGTTTTTACAATAGTGTATTTAGTTCATTTGTATTTAATGTAATTACTGATACATTTGAGTTTATATTTACTATCTTACTGTTCATTTTCTACTTTTTTCCACCTGCTTTATGTTACTTTTCTTTCTATTTTACTTTACACTAATCAAATTTTTAGCAATCCATGCTCCTCTCCTTGAAATCCTGGCTAGTTTGGTAATTATACTCTATACTTTTTAATTAATTAGAAATTATAACTCACATTCTTGTTTCATGACCATCTATTTAAATTTGCAGTTTTACTATTTCCCAGACAATGCAAGGGATATAGACAATTCTCTTACCCATTTCTTGACTTTTGTATTATTGTTGTCACACACTTAATTTTAACTACAATTTGAACTATAAACTATGTCATTTCTTTTTGCAGAATTAATATCAATTTTGATGTGTATACACAGTTAACTTTTTTCATTGCTCTCATCACTCACTGCATTTCTGTTTGTTCTAGATTCATTTTCACTCTGTTCAAAGAAATCTTACTATTTTTTTAATTTGAACTTATTGCTATGAATAATCGTAGTTTTTGTATATTTATTTTGTCTTTATATTTTGAAGTATCTGCGTTTAGGTATAAAATTCTAATCTAGTAGGCTCTTTTGTCTAAGACTTTATTTCATTAAAGTCTTTTGTCTAAGATATTTTATTATCTTCCAGCTTCCATTGTTTTCTTTCACTCCTTTGTAGATAGTGACTTTTTCACCCTTTGGGTACTCTTAATATTAAACCTGGTCTATGGTTTTGCCTGTTTTGTGCTGAAGTAACTCAGTGTAATTTTTTTGTGTGTGTGTGTAATTATTTTTTGTATTTACCTGCTGTGGGTTGGTTTATAAGATATCCTGGCTTTGTGCTTGAAGCATTGAAAAATTATTAGTAATAAATTTTGCAATATTGTATTCGCCATATTCTTCTTCTGCTCTCTTTCAAGGAGCCATATGGCATATATAATTAGACAATTTTTACCCCATTGCACATATATCTTATGATCCTTTTTGTACTTGCCATTTATTTTGTTCTCCATACTTCATTCTGGATATTTTCTAATGACCTAGCATCTAGCTCTGTAAGCCTGTCTTGAGCTCTTTCCAAACTACTGTTAAGCTTATCTTTTGAAATATTTATTTCAGTTACTATAATTTTTTCTAGAACTTTTTATATGTTCCAGTTGTATGATAATATAATTTGGCTCTGTTTTATTTCTTGAGGATATTGATGAATTTATCTTAAAATCCATGTCTGATATTTCTAATATTTGTATCACCTATGGTCTGTTTCTATTATCTACTTGTTCTTTTGATAGTTTTCCTTCCATACGTCTGATTTTTAAAAACTAAATCATATACTTTGTGTTTGGAACTGATTTTTGTTATCTCATTCTAGAGAGAATTCACTCCACCATTTGGCAGGCAATAAAAGAACAGAACGTATCAACCTAATTATGAATTAAGCTGACTGAAGGCTGATTTCTGTCTTTGTAAGTCTTGGTATTCTTCTTAGTGATCCCTTGCCAAAAGCATAGCATTTGCAGGTAGCCACCTGCCAGTCTTCCCAGTACTATTAAAATGCTAATACACTTTCTTGCTTTATGTTGGCTTTCTATTTGCCTTCTTAACCTAATGATCAATGAAGTTTTATTGGTGGCTCCTGTGAAGAGATTCTTTCTTTTTGTGTGTGTTCTAGGCCGTCAAATTCCTGTCTGGCCTGAGAGCACAAAACTCCATTTTTTACTTCTCAGCAGATAGTAGCTGGTTTTCACCTGACTTCTAAACTTCTAGCTCTAAGACAAGAAATGGTGTATCCCATGAGAGGAAAGGAAACATTCAAAACATTGGGCTAGACTTGGTAAGCTCCTTTTTCTCCAGAAATGTGTCTTTCAAATCTTGGCCACTTCAGAAACTCTCCAATTCCTTCATGCTTAGGTGTTTGTATGTTATGCAGCTTTTCCTTACTTTTCTCAGCAAGAGCCTAGATCTACTCTAAGCTGTTCCATAGTATTTGGAAGTGAAAGTAACTCCCTATGTATTTCTCCTTTTGGAAATAATGATATTAGTCAATACTGAGTGAAATTTTACATGTTAACAATGAAAAATTAAATCATTCAAAACTGTGTGTTGCTTAGTATTACAAAGAACTCCAATAACTTTTTGAGTACCCTTTCTTGAGTATATATATTGTAAATCTGAATACAGATAATTTCCCATTATCATTCAATATATGTATACTTTAGAAACAATGCTATGTTTTGAGATATTAATAAGTCTTAATTTTGGTACATGACACTTTAATTATAAAGTAATAACAAAATAAAAGAAAAAGTATCAATCAGGGCATCACAATAGTTGGTTCTTGGGGTACAAGATCAAGATTATCAAAATATTTGGTTCTTGGGTACAAGCTTATGTAGATGTTTTAAAATAGTCTCACTAATTAATTCTCTTGAATAAAGTTCATGAAATCCATTCAGCAATATAGTGAGCATTGAATTTTGATACAATGAGTTTTTAGAATCATAGCTTTCAATCAGTTAAGAATTGATATGAGTGTTAACCTAAAACATTTCAAAAATGAGGTGGACCCTGTATTTCCTTACCCAAAAAGAAGACATTAGGGAAATCTTATATCAAATGAAATATTTTGAACTGCTAAGGTCAGCACCTATGTCCATATTTTCAATTTTTTAAACTTATTTTTATTGTAGTGACATTGGTTAACAAAATTATACAGGTTTCAGGTGCACAATTCTACAACATGTCATCTGTACAATGTATTGTGTGTTCACCACCCCAAGTCAGGTCTCTGTCCATCACCATTTATTCCCCCTATTCTGTCCTCCACCAAATTGCCCCCTCCAAATGGCAATTACCACACTGTTGTCCATGTCTATGAGTTTTCTCTCTCTATTTTCTTTTCTGGGTGGATTAATCCCTCCACCCCCACCACTCAGCCCTTCACCCCCACCCCAACCCCAAACAGCTGTCAGCCTGCTCTCTATCTATGAGTTTGTCTCTATTTTGCTTGTCAGTTCATTTTGTTCATTAAATTCCACATATGAATGAAATCATATGGTACTTGTCCTGGTCTTTCTCTGGCTGGCTTATTTCACTTAGCACAATGCTCTCTAGGTCCATCTGTGCTGTCACAAAATATGAGATTTCCTCCATTTTACAGACAAGTAGTATTCCACTGTGTAAATGCACCACAGCTTTTTTATCCACTCATCTCCTGATGGGCACTTGGGCTGTTTCACAATCTTGGCTATTGTAAATAATGCTGCCATAAACATAGGAGTGCATATATTCTTTCAAATTAGTATTTCTGCTTCCTTTGGATAATTTCCCAGAAGTGGATACTCTGGGTCATGAGGCAGTTTCATTTTTAATTTTTTGAAGAAACTCCATACTGCTTTCCACAGTGACTGCACCAACTGACATTTCCACCAACATTGCACAAAGATTCATTTTTCTCCACATCCTCACCAACACTTTGTTTGATAATTTATTGGTGACTGCCATTCTGACAGGTGTGAGGTGATAGCTGATTGTGGTTTTAATGTGCATCTCTAATAATTAGTGACATTGAGCATTTTTTCATTTGTCTATCAGTCATCTGTATGTCCTCTTTGGTGGATTGTCTATTAAAGTCTTTAACCCATTTTTAATTAGATTGTTTGTTGTTTTGGTGTTATGTTTTATAAGTTCTTTATAAATTTTGGATATTAATGTCTTATCAGATGCGTCATTGGTGAATATGTTCTCCCATTCAGTTTGTTATCTTTTCATTTTGTTGATGATTTCCTTTGCTATGCAAAAGCTTTGAGTCTGATGTAAGACCATTTGTTTCATTTTTCTTTTGTTTCCCATGCCCAAGGGTATATATCACAAAAATATTGCTATGAGAAATTTTTCTTCCAGGATTGTTATAGTTTTGAGTCCAATGTTTAAAATTAAGCCTTTAATCCAATATGAGTTTATTATTGTGTGTGGCGTAAATAAGTTGTCTAGTTTCAATTTTTGCATGTATCTGTGTTATATTCCCAACACCATTTATTGAATAGACTATCTTTTTCCCATTATATGTTTTTACCTTCTTTATCAAATATTGACTGACTGTAAAAGCATGGATTTATATCTTGGCTCTCTATTCTGTTCCATTGACCCATGGATCTGTTTTTCTGCCAGTACCATGATATTTTTATTCCTATGGCCTTGTAGTATTGCTTGATATAAAGTAGCACAATTCCTCTAAATTTGTTCTTTTTTCTCAAGATTGCTAGTGGTATGTGGCAGTCTTTTGTGGTTACATATAAATTTTTGGAATATTTGTTCTAGTTCTATGAAATACACCATTGGTGTGTTGATAGGGATTGCCTTGAATCTATAAATTGCTGTGGGTAGTATGGACATTTTAATGATGTTATCCTTCCTATCTGTGAACATGATATGTGCTTCCATTTATTTGTATCTTCTCCAATTTCTTTCTTTAGTGCCTTAGAATTTTCTTAGTACAGGTCCTTTACATCCTTGATGAAATTTATTCCTAGCCATTTTATTACTCTTGAAATAATTGTGAATGGGATTGTTTTCTTAGTTTCCTTTCTGATAGTTCATCATTGATGTTTAAAATACAACTGATTCTGGATATTTATATTTACCCTGCTACTTTAGTGAATTCATTTATCAGTTCTAGTAGTTTTTTTGGTGGAATCTTTAGGATTCTTTGTATACATTATCATGTCATCTGCAAATAATGACAGTTTTACTTCTTCCTTTCCAATTTGGATGCCTTTTACTTCTTCTTCTTGCCCGATTTCTATGGCTAGGACTTCCAGTACAATGTTGAATAAGAGTGGTGAGAGCAGCCATCCCTGTCTTGTTCCTGATCTTAAGGGAAATGCTTGCAGTTTATGTCAATTAAGTATGATGTTGGCTTCACATATGGCCTTTATTTCATTGAGGTATGTTTCCTCTATTCCCCCTTTGCTGAGTTTTTTTTTTTTTTTATCATAAATGGGTGCTGAATTTCATCAAATCTTTTTCTGTATCTATTGATGTGATATGTTATTTTTATCTTTCATTTTGTTTATGTAGTGTATCACTGTTACTGATTTGTAGATATCATATCTTGCATCCCTGGAATAAGTCACACTTGATCATGGTGTATGATCTTTCTAATGTATTACTGGATATCTTTTGCTAATATTTTGTTCAGGATTTTCACACATGTTTTATCAGGGATATTGGCCTATGACATTCTTTCTTTGTAGTGTCTTTCTCTCGTTTTGGAAATAGGATAATACTGGCCTCTTAAAATGACCTTGGCAGCTTTCTCTCCTCTTGAATTTTTTTGAAATAGTTTGAGAGGGAGAGGTGTTAGTTCCTCCTGGGATGTTTGGTGAAATTCACCTGTGAAGCTACCTGGTCCAGGGCTTTTGTTTGTTGGGAGTTTTGTTTTTTATTTTTTTATTGCTTCAATTTCACTAGGTATAATATATCTATTTAGATTCTCTGATTCTTCCTGATTTGTTTTGGAAGATTGTGTGTTTCTAGGAATTTTCCATTTTGTCCACTTGTCCAGCTTGTTGGCATATAATTGTTCATAATATTTTCTTATGATCCTTTGTATTTCTTTGTTGTCAGTTGTTATTTCTCCTCTTTCATTTCTGATTTTATTTATTTGAGTCCTCTCTCTTTTTCTCTTGATGAATCTGGTTAAAGGTTTGTCGATCTTATTTATCTTTTCAAAGAACCAGCTCTTGGATTTATTGATCTTTTACGTCATTTTTTAAACTTTATTTTGTTTATTCCGGTAGTGATCTTCATTATTTCCTCCATACTACTCACTTTGGGCTTTGTTTGTTGTTCAAGTTCCTTTAAGTATAAGTTACATTGTGTATTTGAGATATTTCTTGTTTCTTGAGATAGGCCTGTGATGCTATGAATTTCTCTCATAAGACTACTTTTACATAGATTTTGGGTGTTGTGTTCTAATTTTTATTTGTTGTAAGGTAACTTTTGATTTCTTCTTTGACCTTATTAACCCATTCATTGTTTAGTAACAGGCTACTTAGTGTTCATGTCTATGTGTGCTTTTCATTTTTTTTCTTGTGATTTCTAGTTTCATAGCATTATGATCAGAAAAAATGCTTGATATAATTTCAGTCTTTTAAAAATTATTGAAACTTGTTTTGTGGTCAAACGTAGTATATCTTAGCAAATGTTCCATGTGCACTTGAAAAAATATATATTCTTCTGCTTTGGGATGAAATACTCTGAAAATATTAATTTAATCCACCTGGTCTAGTGTTTTATTTAAGGCCACCCTTTTCCTGTTGATTTTCTGTCTGGAAGATCTATCAGTTGATGTCTGTGGAGTGTTAAAATCCACTACTATTACCATCAATCTCTCCTTTTATGTCCATCAAGATTTGCTTTGCATATTTAGGTGTTCCTATGTTGGGCGCATAAATATTTACAAGGGTTACATCCTCTTGTTGGATTGCTTCCTTTATCATTATGTTGTGCCCTTCTTTGTCTCTTACTGTAGCATTTGTTTTAAATTTAAAGTCTATTTTGTCAAATGTAAGTATTGCTGCCCCAGCTTTTTTCCCCTTTTTGTATAAAATATCTTTTTCCATCAACTTACTTTTAGTCTGTCTGTATTTTTCTTTCTGAGGCATATATATGGGTCCTGATTTCTTAACTATTTAGCTAAAATATAGATTTTGACTGTATTATTTCAGCCATTTACATTTAAAGTGATTATTGATAGGTATGTATTGCTATTTTATTCTTTTAATTCTGTTCTTTCTCCTTCTCCATCTCCTCCTCCCTTTCTTCTTCCTTCTTGTTCTAGCAGTCTTTTTAACATTTCTTATAATACTGCTTTGGGGTTAACAAATTTCTTTATTTTTTTTTTTGTCTGGGAAGTTCTTTATTTCTCCTTCAATTTTAAGTAAAAGTCTTTCTGGGTAAAGTAGTCTTGGTTGTAGTTCCTTGCTCTTCAATACCTTGAGAATTTCACAGTAATCCCTTCTCACCTGAAATGTTTCTGTTAAAAAAAAAATCAGCTGTTTTAAGGGAGCTCCCTTGTAGGTAGCTAACTTTTTCTCTTGTGGCTTTTAAGATTCTCTCTTTGTCTTTAACACCTGCCATTTTATTTATGATGGGTTTTGGTGTGGGCCTCTTTGTATTCATCTTGTTAGGGATTCTCTGCACTTTCTGGACTTGTGTGTCTTTTTCCTTCACCAAGTTAGGGAAATTTTTGGTCATTATTTCTTAAAATAGGTTCTTGATCTCTTGCTCTCTCTGTCCTCCTTCTGGAGACCCACATTGCATAATCACTGCTTGCAGCAAAGTCCATCTTACACACTCATCAAAGTCACATTTGCTCTTTTCTCTATATCTCACTATCTTCGTTCTCGTGGAAGTTGAATTCCATGTTTTCCCCTCCTTCCCATTCTCCCGTGTAGTTTTACGTGACATGTATCTCATCATTTAAAGGCCATACATATTACCAAATAGTTGATCAAATATACCAGAGATTTTTAACCAGTGTGCTGCAAGAATTTTTAATACATGCAATACCTGACAGTTTTGTCAGGAGAATGACCTTTTTTTCTTGAATTGCCAAATAAAAAATGACAACAGCCAACAGAACAGTAGCCATCTTGTGTGAATGAATCAAAATTATGCCTATTTTTTGTTGCATTAGCAAAAAAATATAATATATTTTTGGTGTGCCACAGGATTTTAAGAATTAATTTATGTGTACCATAAATGATAAAGGTTGAAAATTGTTGAGATAAACTGATATATAATAATAAGATAATAGTTTTAAGTTGAAAGCTTTAAATACATCTCAAGCAAAATACTTCATTATAATAGCTTTCAAATAAAATCTTAATAGCATTGTGTTACACATATATTTTCAAAGAAAACATCACTTTTAAATCAAGCTTTCTGATTATAAACATATTTATTTGAATAATGCTAAATGTTTTTCCCCTGAAATCAATTCAAAACTGCAGGGTATTATATAACTGTTGTAGTAATTAAAACATTCTTATTCTTTGAAACTTTTCTGTTGACCAAGGTAGCATGTGGTTTTCTTTATTTTGACAATTGCAATTTCTTAATTTCGGGACTTTTTTACATTGTTTTTCAAAATAAGATTGTATAGTGTTTACCAGTTTTCATGGTTTGCAAGTATGGTGTCTATTTGAATGTTTTTTTTTGAAATTAGAAATTACAGATTTCTACTTTTACAATAACTTTTTGGGAGGGGCATAATTTGCAGATCCATGAAAAAATTAATCCTTTTTATTCATATCCATAAATTATTTTATTGCCTCTATTCTACAAAGATACATTTGTCTCAAGGATATTCAAGAATTAGAAAACAAATAGCTTATGCATTGCCACTTGTATAAAAGAAGCTTTGAAGATATTTTTTGTGATCCAGAAAACAAACCATAAAGAGGAAAATGGAAATATATTACCCGCAACCTTTATCCTCAAACTTTACTCTCTTAATATTTTCATAAGCCTTATTTTCAGGTTATTCCTCTTATAAAGATGATCAAGAACAGACCAGTATCACTGTGGATATATTACTATTCTCTTGTACATATCACTAACCACCTTGCTATTTAATTACGTTTTCTAAATGGTGTTAATATAAAAATGTTGTGGCTTCAAAACATTGAAAATTCCTGGCCTAGCTGTTGTAACACCATGTCCACAAGATATAGCTATATGCCTGTTTTATACTGCACTTATGTTTAAATTTAATGCCAACATTTCATTGCTAAGAAACATGTTACATGAGGATGGAGATGCCATATTTATTGAAGGGCACATCTACATTGGCAGGTGTTTTCTGAATTAAACATTTGTTTCAGATAATATTTTATTCAGGAGCATTTATCAGCCAAAATGTTTTCTCTCTCTTTTTTTCAAGTTTTGAAAATTCCAGTTTGCTCACCAAATATTCTAAGCTGGAAATGTTTGAGAGGAAGTATTTTTTTTCCTTCGGTCCCAAATGCCTGAAAACTCTCATTTCTTCACTGAAAGCCCTTGAAGGATGGTGTTAACATAGAATGGTTCAACTCTTTAGGCATTCAACTTTATTTTTCAAATGTTTTTCTTTAAAAATAGGCTTTTAGTTTGGAGCGTATCATTTCAAAATAGTTGAAGGAATATGTAACACACAGGTGAAGGTGGGGGGATTGGAAAAGCACCATTTAGAATAGGACAGTTTTCATAGTATTTTCAGAAAGATGACTGATTGATGTTCTTTAAAAACTGAGTACTGATAATGTCTAGAATTAACACACTTAATTCTAAGTCTGCAATTTGACCTGATTTTTTAGTATTGTGAACAAGAGTTACACTTTTCACTAATTTGCATTGCTGCTACTTTCATTTTAGGTTGAAATTTTTATCACTTTCCATCTGCAAGATACCTCCTGTTACTAATTTCTGACATGGATTCCCTCATTAATATGAGATTCACAACTGCATAGATTAAAAGTTATCTGATCATATCTGGCTCATCCATGTTGTATCATTCTGTTCCTATACTTGATGGATAGTGATTTAACTCTGACAGTGTTAGTACATAAAGACAATGAATCAGATAGTAATATCGAAAGAGTAAAATTTTAATATCTCTTATTGTGCAGGGTTTAAATTATTATCATTTTTAGTCATTCTAATAAAGTAGAAAACATAAATTCTGTATATTTGGTCTTATAAATAGTGAAGATTTATATATAAAATAGTTTCAAAATGAGTATCAGATGGTTTTCTAGTAAATATTATATATGTCTGAGAAAAATGATTTTCTTTTGTTTTTATGATCAATCATTTTGAAAGAAATTTCTGTTTCTGATAACAACCTTTATAAATACATGCAACAATACAAAAACCATTTTTTAAGAATGTATGAACAGCAAAAGATCGAGCTAGTGAGAGAATAAGAAACCTCTGCAATATACTGTCCATAGAAAGCTTTAATGCTTTTAATTGGTTGCTTATATCAGGAGCAAAGGAACAAAACTCAACAAAACACATGAGTGCAGTGAACTGAAGATCTCTTTAAGAGTTGAATTTGATGTTTGTGTTGAAGCATTATTAATAGGAGATATCAAAAATTCTCTTTATAATTTCAGACTTAACTCTACCTGAGTTGGCTGATGCTGAGACTTGAGGCTACTTTGAAAGTCTTAGCGTCTGTTCCATTATTTGCTGAAAAAAAATTGGGCATCTATAACTATTAAAACTCTACCTTTAATATCAATGAGAATTTACTGATAGACTAAAAAAACTCTTGCTGCTCTCTGATTTCATTAATTTTAATAAACTCTCCATAAGCTTTCCATTTTTAATTTTTATCCTTCCCCTCACCTGGTTCTTTGTACCTATTATGTGGGCTGCTTCATCCAACCTGCTCAGGAAAGAAGGACCTTAGGAGAAGCATGCCCTTTTGACTAGTGCTTCCTGAAAACCATGCCTCAATTTTGCTTCCAGAAAGGAAGAGTGACATACCTACTTTCCAAAGTGGTTGAAAAATAAATAGAATAATCTTTGTAAAAGAGTCCAGTCCAGTGCATGTACATAGAAGTTAATAACACATTTCCCATCTATTTTCTTTCCCCTGCACCTTTCCTGTGTGATGAGAATTGCTGGTGCCCTGGATAGGAGCGCCTTTGGAGCCAGTGGATGTTCAGTGCTCTTTAATCATGCTATGTGGGGGCATGTCTACCCTGACAGACTCTTTAGTGGACCCTAAACTCCTCTACTCTAAGCTCCTATGTGGTTCTTGCTATTTTACTTAGTTGAGAACCGAAGCTGAAACTATTAGAACGTATAAACTATTTCTAACAGCACACCAAGTAAAGAGAAAAATAGAACAATTCAATAAAAAAATCCTAGTGTGAGAATCAGGATGACTGCTGGGACTACCACAGAGAAGCAAAAAACAAAACAAAACAAAATGAAACCCTCAGGCCTAAGTGGTCAAAGCTTTTGCTCTTTCCCAGCTTTAGATATGACATGGTAGTAGGCTACTTTAACTTTTTATTACTTGGTTAGAGTATCTGCACATTAAACTAGGTCAGGTGCAAAGATTTTCCCAGAATGCTAGTACAATGAGGTATTCTAAAGAGAATGTAGTCAAATGCATTTGAAAACTGCTGCGCGCTATGTCCTGTTCCTCACAAACCCCAGTCTTCCAAAATCCCAAAAGGACATTAATAGTGTCTGTTAATTCCTGAAAAATAAAATTCTGCTTAATATTATCTAATCCAGTGTCCTGCACAAATGGTCATTTTCTTAAACTCATTCTGTAAGATATGAGATAGCTTCCGTGAGAAAACTAACTTTAAGAACATAGCAATCCTCGTATTTTAACTAGTGATTCTTCTTTATTTTTTAAAAGATTTATACTTACTTATTTATTTTTAGAGATGGGAAGGGAGGGAGAAAGAGAGAGAAATATCAATGTGTGTTGCCTCTGGTGTGTCCCCTACTGGGGACCTGGCCTACAACTCAAGCATGTGCCCTAGACTAGGAATTTAACTGGCGACTCTTTGGTTCACAGGTCTACGCTCAATCCACTGAGCTACACTAGCCAGCACAGCGATTCTTCTTAATGTAAGAGGGATACATGTCATTAAACACTCATATTCTCTATTGAATCTATTTTCCTAAAATAGTCATCATTTTCAGGCCTTTTGGGCTCAGGAATCAATTAAGGATCAAAACTGACATTAATTATTGTTGACAGATAAAAACAGTTCAACGAGAACGAAGGCCACTTATCATCATAGAACATCTATTCTTTTGACCTAATCCTAATATATGAGATGTATTATTATAAAAGGTTTATTACTAAGTCCCATAATTTTTTTTTCTCTTTGTGGATTAAATGTAATTCCTTGTTAGTGAATCTTCATTCGGTTCAATCCTAATAAAGCCCTCTTCCATTTGTAATGAATTGTGCAGGATCATCTTCTGTGCCTCTCCCACTGTTGTGGCTCACTTGGGGCCCTTAGGACAGCAAACAGCACTTCAGAAAATTTGGGCGACATACCCTTTGGCCCATGATCTGTAGAAGAACCTGACTGGTGGGTGAATTCATGCTCTAGCATGTGAGCAGAGCCGGAGTGGCTGAGGGGATTCTTGACCTTTTTATTCCAAACATAGCCAAGGCCCCTTTGTCCTCTGTGTCCCATGTCCTCATGGGACAAGTGAGGTAAACTAAATTCCAGCATTTCCCAGTCCTTTTACATTATACTCATCCAAAGATCTCTTCAGTTAGTTAATAATTCCTTTCACCATAATAGAGCCTCAGATCCTAATTTTGATCACAGTTAAGCATAGTTAAATGAAGTGGAGTTAATTAATAGGCATTTCATATTTCATATGTTAAGTAATTTTGTAGATGAGGGTGAGCCCTGGAATAGGTGTCATGGACATATTAATGTGGGGGCAGATAAATATGTGTGCCCAGATTAAGAAGAAAAAACAAGGACAAAAAAAGTTAAAAATTAAAAAGAAAAAGAATGGAGGAGAATGTGAAGGAAGGTGACTGTGGCCTAACCAAGGGCTCTTTAGAAGGGGAACTACAATTTATATTTGTGATGGAAAGAGGTTATGCAAAGTGCTGAACTGAAGGAATGTGTTAAGTGTGCATAGTGATGAAAGGTGGTGGTTTGGTATGGAAAGTGTCTGGAGTGAATGGAGTACTGGCTGGGGCATGTTTTCAGTCTAAGTGACAGAAATGTAAGTAAGTGTAGTTTTGCTGTTTCTGACCTGCAAGGATGAGTGGTGTATATGTGCCAACTAATGAAAAGGCAGGTTTAGGTTCAATTTTGAATTTCAGAGGGGTTATCAAAATAAATACTGCATTATTTCTCCAGGAAGCTTCAGTAAACACATAAAGTACTTTATTCCTTTTTTTCTTTAAATGATTAACATCTTGATTGTTAAATATTAAACTTGACATTTTGATTAGCACGACTGTCAAAATGTTCTTTGTCTTCAGGGTAATTAAGCATTCTGTGAGAGCATAGCCCATTTCCAAGGCTAGCTTTTTGATCAATACTACAAAAATACTATACATATAGGAAAAACATATATAATTTGTTGATACACAAGTCAGAAAATTATACTAATGGTTTTAATTTACATTCCATGCTAGACTTCTATTTTACAGGCAGAAAATGTGTGCTTCCTTTAATTGCACAAGCAATTAGGCGTTTACACTCTCAAAATTAAAAGAAAATGACTAATTGTGTATGCAATATCTGTGCCCACCGTTAACAGTGGCTACAGACAATTCTGCTACCGAAAGGAAAGCCAAGGATAAAAAGCCGACCCTGACTCGTTGCCCTTTTTGAAGCTTGAAACATGTTTTGCTCATAACTTCAATGGCTTTGAAAGTTCTATGTTTCTGACAGACATACACATTAGCCTCTAGTGCTCCTTACGATCTGAAGTACAGATTATTACCATTTAAATAAAGTGGAAATGGTGACAAATTCTGAACAATTTTATTATAAGATATATTTTATTTGAAAATTTTCTCTCGAGTATTTTAGACCAATCATGTTGGAAATTTAATACGAGTGCCTGATTTTTAAAGTAACATTTCCTGCTCTTACAGCCCACCCAGAATTTGTCTCTAGTCATTTTACACCTCTTCAAATGACACCCAAATATTTACAGCCCCCGAGCACCACAGGAGTTCCACTAAATATAGTACATTCACAAAAATTTCTGTAGAAGTGAACAAAGGACAAGTCTGTGTCTTTCCATGTACCATGTCTGTTTCACTTGTATACCACTGAGTTTATGTTGCTTTTTCTTCACTAAAATATGTAAAATACACTTTCTATGTTCGATGTCTATCTTTCAAAGTAAGAGTTGTTAGAAAACAGTGTCTATTTGCTACTGAATATTTATATGCAATGTCTCCAAATAAGAGATAAAGACTTAAAGACCCTTACCCAAGTTGAACATCCTCCTTGCAGTAATGAAATTCAGCTCTTTTTTGAAAAATCATTAATCACAGCTGGTAAGCACAAAAAATTTTGTGAGATTAAATTTTGTTGTAACCATATACTGAAAATCTCTCCTTTTGCTACATCTATTTGAAAGCCCAGAAGAGTAGTCAAACATAGCCAACTAACTCTTAATTCTACTTTCCTCTCACAGTCTGATATTCTAGCCATTATTTTTGTTGTTTTTCAAAAAATCTAACTACCCTTGCACTTATGTCATAAAAATTCTGCCTTTTTTCCCTTTTTTAATATTTGTATTCAAGACAAACAACAGGAGGTTGAAATCAGGCCATTTAAAAGAAACATCTGCTGACATTTATTCATATGCTACATGTTCCACTTTCATCATTGAATGTAATGATAAACACACATTCCAGTCAATAATGGCAATTCCCAGCCAAGCTTTACAAATGGTCTCTTTAACACCTAAATTGACAGCTCGGGATTTTTTGAGATAGAAGCTAAATATGGTACATTTGGACACTGTTTGCCTAAGTCTAGGATGTCTTGAAGACTTTAATAAGCAGACATACATTATAAAATAGAAGAAAGTCTTGACTGTGTAGGTATTGGAGCCCACAGTCTGTAGTGCATAGTTTCATTTCAGAGAGAAAACTAATTACATCTCTTTTAAATTATAGATCTTAATTGTGGAATGCTAAATAAGTTAAATATTTATTTTGCTTCCAAAGTTAATGGAAATAGACCCTGCTCTGAGTTTCAATTATTGTAAGAACATTTTAACAAAATATTAAGTGTGTTTCTTTTATTGCTTGTAGTGAGTAATTATGTCAGCTTTTAAGATGCTAAGGATTTTTTTCCAGCCTATGCCACAGGTTTTGATGCATATTTCTAACTTTTCCTGAGAAAGGGACGTCTTGCAGCAGAGTGAATTAACAACACTCAAGGAAATCATTAGAGATTTCATGAAAGCAATGAAATTAGCTTGAGTCACTACTGTGGGAGCATATAAATACATGCTCTTCTGGGACATCAAGGATCCCATTTTACGTATATCTTTTATGCATGTCCCTTTACATTTTAGTTCAGATTGATTAACGCTGTAACTGAATCATAGACTGTGTTCTAGCCAAGCAGAAAATCATAGCTTTACCCAACTCCTTCATGTGTGAAGAGTTTTCCTTCTCAAAACTCTGTCTTACTGTGATTTAAAACAGGTCACTCACTATTTATCTAAAAAGAATCTAGACATTTAATAAACTATCTCTGAAACATAATGAGAGGTTTGTAAAGTTGTCTCATACAATGTCATCCAAAGAACAAGTCACACCAATCTGTAGTGCTCCGATTAATGGTATTTTTCTCTGAAATCAGCTCAATTGAGGAGACAGCTTGAAATTGTTTTTTGTTTTTTGGTTTGTTTCTTTATGCGGGACAAATGGAGCTAAATTTGGAATGTCATATTACGATGTTTTCAGCTGCTTCCAAGGCATATTGAGCAAAGTAGCCAGACAAATCCTAATGCCTTATTATTGTTCCATGTGGGAAAATAAGAAGTTCAGAATAGGAATGTGCATTGCTGCGCAATGTTGTAAGGCATTTCTTGCTCATGGTAGGTGGAGGACGGGTCACAAGGACTTCTCAAACAGAACGGTATAGGTCTGTTTGGAAACCACGGTTTTCAGAGTCAGCACTCAGAGTAGAAAGCCTTCAGATCATAATGTTCTTTTTTATAATGTCACCTCTCCTATGAATATATTGCAACTAGTTAAATGAAATTATCTTCCAACCACCCACTTTCACATATTCACATCTTTACTATGCAGTAAAATGATGGTGGGTAAACCAATTTGTTACAGCTTTTGGGCAGAGTTTGGAGGGATCAGTTTATTTCTACTGATTCTGTGTCCTAAAAGCTTTCTAAACATGAATGTTTGGCATGAGTGTATAACCCAGACCTTCAGCAAAGACACTTGAGCAGAGTGTACTTAATGGCAAAAGGGAGAAAAAGTAGTGTGTGCTCTCTCCCAGGCCCCCAAAGCCAGAGCGGAGTGAAGATGGGACGCCAAATAAATCTGCCAGTGATTACGCTAAAGGAAATTATGATCTTGTTATAGAAACCATTAAAGGAAAACCAGAGTTGGTATGTAAATATTGTTGCATCATTATACCACTGAAAAAAAACAACCTAGTGCAACATTAGTATGTTATGCAATTAACAAAATGAAAAATGAGCTGCTTGAATTTAAAGCTTTTAATGTTTTTAAAACATATAATAAGCATTTTCAACACCATTGTAGAAGATAATAGAGAAAGTCTCTCAAAGGGAGGCATATTTTTCATCAATACTTACTATGCATTAAAGAGTTGATATATATTCACATATCTCTGTTATTTGTTATTTTCTAAGTCATCAAATAGCAATCACATAAAAACTAAAGCAGGATATAGAAGACTTATGCAAAAATTGGGAAGTGGTTTTTGTGATATATATTTTTTAGATAGGCAAAAGCCCCATTATTAAGTGCTATGTGAAATATTTTAAATCTAGAAGTATTTTTAAATATTAATATAATTTTTCAGAGCCTTAAAATTATAATTAACATTTATTCTATTAGTCAATATTCTTATTGACTCCCTGAAACCAGCAGTTAACATATATATTCAATTATTCTAGTAAAATGTAAGAAATACCTCAGCAGAGTTGTTTCAATGGAAAAACAAAAAATTCTCCAAAATATGCCATAAAACATTCTAATGTACCATATTATGCAGATATATTTATAATATATGAATTATAACTATACTCTTCATCTTACTGTGCTAGTATTTGTAGCTGAACAAAAAATCACAATTACTTGCTGTTTGAAAATCAAAAATTTGCTCAATCAATAACAATTTTATAAACATGAACTTATATTACCAACAATGAAGCAATTTTATTTTGCAGATGAGTGATTTCAGCATCAAATTCAAAACAGGAAGGCCGAATTCATATAGGGACAATGCGACTTTTATAATTTCAAAATGCATATAAATTACTGTAGGCACTAGAAAGTTAATATGTTCTTTAAAGATTTCTTTAATTTAGTTGTTGCTAATTTATTCACACTAATACAGAAAAAATACTGCAAAATTTTTCATAACAAAAAACTGTGCATATCTCTGTGTTTTAGCTGGCATGTGGTTCTATACAGATGGTTTGGGGCTTTCTTTGCTGCAAAACAGATGGGCCTGCACTGTCCCTTACCAATCAAAAGAGAACTTGAAAATATAAGAATATCTTTACCTACATTGCGTCCTTTAATTCAAGAAATTAAAATGCCTAAATGTCTACACAACCAACTATGGGAAATAATTTTTGAAACGGGATGTCGTGTTTTGAAGTTATACTGTAAACCAGTTCAGGTAAAACACAAAAAATATAAAAAGTTTGGCTTGTACTTGATATTGTTTATAGCATATAACTATTAACCTAAGAAATTTACAACTAGGGAATGACTGTTATCATGTGTTCACCTTGCCTACAAAACACTGCTGTTTTAAAACTTGAAGTGCTGTTAAGCATATTTCAATTCAAAGTGATCATTCCAGGCAGCAGTATCCATTGAACCAAGTTAGCAAATACATATGAGTCTGGTATACTTATAACTGACATACTTTTACAACCAAAATAGAAGTGAAAACAAAGCTTTGAATTAACCTTAATGCTTTAAGCATTTAATTATTTACAACAGAGATTATAAATAATGTATTTGTACCTTGAATTAGAATTGCAGCCTGCCTTCAGCTTTAAGATTTCCATCGCAATGTGGAAGTACGATTTCAGGACTATTAAAGCACTCTCTTTGTTTTGTACATATCAGTAAATTTTATGAAGTGATGTGGCAGCACACTCTCATATCATCACCACGTGGGAGACAGACATTGTGGGCTCAAGTTTAGAATATAGTGTGGCTTACATGGAGAGTGCCTACTGTTTTTATTTCTAACATTCTAATGAAACTGTCAACTTGTGATGCTGTGACCAGTTTCGGATATTTTGTAAATATACATCATAACAGTGAGTATAGTCAAGGCTACAGTTAGCTTTTAGAGGCAGGTATTTCTTTGTGGCATTCTGCTCAAAGGGCACTTTAGCTCTCTGGTCTACCTTCTTTTACCCAGGCTAAGTGGTTTTAGGCCACTATGTGCCCTGTATTTTACTTCTCTCCCAAACTATGCATTTATACATTGTGTATATACCCTTTCCAACAAATGATGAAGCTCTAATGCTTAACTACAAGAAAAATAAATCTAAAATCACTTATATGTAGGTCTATAACTATATATCTATATTTATACAAACACATTCTTTATATATACATATATTTACATATATATTTGCAACTATATGTACAACTATATATAACTGTATCTATATATATCTATACTATATATTCACTCTATATGTTTATATAGATCTTCATTCCTTGCAAATATTTTTACCAAAGAACACAAAAACTTTTTCTACATATAAGCAGAGTATCTTAAATTGGATTCTTTTTTTAATATTCAGGTTCCTAATAGAAAATGAGTATTTTTTCTTTTGTCTTTGTGATTCAAAATAACAGCTTTGCTTATATGTTTTTCAATTATATGAAAACCAGTGTCTCTCATAGCTCTAGATCAGTGATTTTCAACTCGTTTTCTGCAAGAACTTCTACAACATGCAATACCTGACTATTTGGTCAGGGGCACTGACCTCTTTTCCTTTAGATTGTTAAATAAAAAAGATGACAATGGCCAACACAACAATTGCCATCCAGTATGAATGAATTGAAATTACACCTATTTTTGTCAGATTGGCTACACACACACACACACACACACACACACACACACATGTATTTGGTCGCTGCAGAATTTTAACAATTATTTCATGTGTGCCATGAGATGAAAAAGGTTCAAAATCTCTGCTCTGTATGAAAGGCTTTGTCAGGCTTGTAAATGTAAATAAAACTGTAAAATAAATGTATTTAAGAAAAGAAACTGTTCTCAAGCACTCTTAAATACTTTGGCAGCATGTGCATAAACAAACAACTGATAGGGTAGTTACAAATAATTTTCATCCATTCTTTAAAACCAGTTGCTAAAGATACATTCTAGTCTAAACTTAGATCAAATTACTGTAGTTGAATGAAATAAGACTGAACCCTCAAAAATACCCCACACTTTAGTTTTTAAATAATTCAACTAGTCTTTTTTTGTACGTTAGCAAAGTTTACTGGAATAGTTTTCCAGTAAAAAAAAAAGTATGAATTATAAAGTTGTATGGCTTAACATTTAGTCAATAGACATTAAACAGAAAATCATGGAGCACAATCAGCAAAATTTAAGCTTTGCAGCATTTTAAAGAAAATATTTGAATTTTGGGGAATATTCTGGCTATTAAGGATAACCAATACAGTGAAGGGTTAAAAAAAAACGCCTAAGGAACTAGATGAGCATTTTATGGATTCCTCCTGGACTCCATCGAGAGAGGATACATCTACACAACTCCTTAGCATTGGAAAAGTTAGATTGTGCCATCACCCATTACTGGCTTACATGGCTCTTCAATATCTGTCTGGAGATAGATGTGGTGTGCCACAAACATAAGAAATATCAATGCTTATTTCTTAGAGAGTTGGAATGATCCAGAGCTTCTTTGTCAATGTTTAAATTATTACCCTGCTAATTATGTGAGTCAGGTTTAATTTTGCCAAACCGCATTGACCTGAATAAAAGCTTAAGATCTTTTTTTATGTGACTTTTGTCAAAACTATTGTAAGTTTATATTGTTTCTTGTAAACAAATAATCATTACATTAGGAAGTAAACGTAGGCAATTCCTACTCATTTTTCCTACTTTCAACTGTTAATATCTGTAAAAACTATATGAACATGCAAAGAGGAGGCATTACTGTTATTTGTCCCTCTATTGTTTTCAATTATTTGCAATCTGCCCCCTCAACAGGATTGTGTTAGTCACTGCACCACTGTACCAGGTGGGGCCACAAGATCTGTGAGCCAAAATAATTTATATCACATTTAAGCAGAAACTGTAAGACCTAAGGCATGGTTGTGCCTTTACTCTGTTCTCAATGTGAGAGGTAATGGCTGCTCTTCCTTTACAAATCCAGGAGTGAGAGAGACATGTGGGGACAGAGTCATTGCTGCTCCCCACTGATTTGTAGCATGGGGGAGAAATAAACCTTTGTTTTCGAGAACCCTGAGATTTAATGATTGTCTGTTACTGCAGCATCATTTAGAATAAACTAATTAATAAGGAAATATGGAATTTCCAAAAGATATTACATCATTTCTAGTTTTATTACGTCAATAGAACTCTCTCTGCCAGCAATGTGAAAGGCAGATGGTGAAGGAGAACTCTGGAACTAGGAATATTATCGAGGACACGAGGGGGAATGAGCTGGCATCCCTGATACTAAGTAATTGACAGTTTGAGGGGAGACAGAGACATGCAGATTACTTTCCAGCAGATGTGGAGCTCTGAGTAGTGGGAGTCTCAGGATCATGTAAGGTTTTGTGCCAAAGATGAGTCTAAGGAGGAAGTAAAATGTGAACTGAATATGGAGTAGAAAGTGGTCAAGAATTATTAAGAAAGATCAGTTTTCCGACTGATCTGACAGATTATTGAGATATCTGAATGTAGTTTTTTTATGATGAAAGATACAGTTTTATTTAGTGTTTCCTGGACTTCACGTGCTATTACTCATATTTTCAATATCTATTCTTTTAATTGATATTCATTTATTAATTTATTTTTTAAATGTATTAAGTATTCAATGTAGAAAATTTAGAAAACATAGACAAGCTCCTTGCCTCCAAACTCTTCCAAAAAATTCTCTGAAAATTATTACCCAATGATAACTATAAATATTGTAGTGATTTTCTTAATATGTTTTATATTAAAATATGTTTACCTTATGAAAAAAGATCATACAAAATTAATTTATAACCTGATCTTTCTACTGTATCACTAGCAGTTTCTGTATTATTACATTTTAATAATTTTATATTGTAGTATAGATTCCATTTGTAGATTTAATATCATTCATTTAATCAATGTTATATTATTGTGTATTTAGGTTGTTTCCACATTTTTCCTATTCTAAACTGTGCAGTAAACATCTATATTTATTGATATATCTTTGAAAGCATTTATGTAAGTTGTTTATTCAAATACACATCTTGAAAGTCCTATTTGACAATATCTGTTTTCTTTACTCATTATAGTCTTATAAATAGTTCCCTTCCCCTAGCAGATAAAAATTCTTAACCTATATATTGTGGATGTCAAATCCCAGGGACCGATGTTGCATTAGCCCATCAGATAGTAATGTTTCTTAACTCATGACAGCTCTTCTCCTGGCTTGTGGAACTCTGCCCAATAATCTAAGAACTAAGGCTGTCTGGAGAAGTTCCAGTCAAGACAACACATTTGTGTCTTCTCTCCTTATGCGTGGGTATGCACATCCTAGCGGTGCTATGCCACACATCAGTTCAACTATTCCCCACATTGTCTTACTTCTGTATCTATGGAACCAATCACCGTGACAGGATTATTGATCCCCACCTGGAAAGACTCCGGAGTGGCCATGTAACCTCAAGGCAGAGGCCAATATATGCCTACTTTTTTCTCCTGTACTATGAGACCAGGCCTGTACGGTGGCTGCACAATCACCTGGCTCCTGTTATGCACATTCAGAACAGAGCTACAACTGCAATGGACACGAAGTGTGAGTTAGAAATAACCCTCTGCTGTTGTAAGGCACTGAAATTCTGGATTCATTTGTTATGGCACATTGCTTACCCTCCCATGACCAATGCTCCTAAGAACAACCATGCATTCATGGAGACAAAGAGATCAAGAGAGGCAGTTTAAAGTGGTGGATGAAGCCAGGCTTTCCAGGCTAACAACCTGCTTTGGCTTCTTCCTGACCAAATAATCCTAAGGACCTCACAGGACAATGGTGATAATGGTGATAATACCTACCTTCAGGAGAGAGGGGTGGGTGAGAGAAACATCTATCAAGTTGCCTCTTGCATGCCCCCTTACCAGAGACCAAGCCTGCAGCCTAGGCATCTACCCTAACTGAAATAGAACCTGCAAACTTTCCATCTACAGGACAATTCTCCAAGCAATGCAGCCACACCTGCCAGGGCATGTATAACACATGTGCGTCTCTGAAACATAAGGGGCTTCTGTAAATAAATAATAAATATAACAACCCAATAGAAAAGGAAAAAAATAATACCTACCTTCAAATAGTTGTTATGAAGATTGAAGGAGATATTAAATGTAGTGGTTAATATTCTAATAATATATAGAAAATTTTCAATGTATGCCAGCTATTAGTTTTAAAAATAGTATTAGTAGTTTTAAGCAGTAAAGAACTTGAGTTTTAAGTTAAAAAACACCTGGATTCAAATCTTAATTTTACTGATTTGTATCCATATGAATTTGGATATATTACTTATGTAAGGAGCATAATGTGTGGCACATTGGAAACACCCAGTAATAGTAGCTGCTATTATGATTACAAATCAATACTACCTGCCATTTAAAAGCCTCTGGATGATGGTGCTCCAATTCAATTCAGCCAGGTTGCTGAAATAAACTCAATGCAATGAGTCATACCCCAATTCAATGGCATCTCTCCAAGATTGAAGATAATTTTGATTTTGTCATTCTAAAGAAATTTCTCTTAGTTTTAAAATATATACTATATGCAGAGTAAAATTTTACATAGATTTTTAGGCAAAGTATACTTTTTAAAGAAATTTTATTACAGCTTAAGATATAGTCAAGAATAGTGTAGTAACTCTATATGGTGCCAGTTGGATACAGGGAATATTAGAGGGAACACTTTGTAAAGCATATGATTGTCTAACCACTATGTTGTACACCCGAAACTAATGCAAAACAATATTGAGTATAAACCATAATTGAAGAAATGAAATAAACCAGGCAGTAAAAGACAAATACCATCTCACATTTAAGTGGAACCTAATCAACAAAACAAATGAGCAAGCAAAATATAAAAAAATAAAAAAATAAAAAAATAAAAAAATAAAATAAATAAAAAAAATAAAAGCCTCTGGATGATAGAAAAGTATTTTTATGCCCATATATGATCGTCATCTTTGTACGCTAGATTCTTAACTTGTCACTCTAAAATCTAGTGCTATGCTCCTAAGTAAACTTGATGGATCAACTGACTTTACATACAAATTTCATATAGTGTGGTTATAGAAACCATCTTTGATCTGACCAAATATGCTTCAAATAGACTCTGAAATTAAAAGATCAGGCAAGGAGTGGAACTACCTGAATTATCATCTTGATTTACCATAAAGACTCTATTAACTTGGGCAAGAGTTTGGGTGCACATTTCCATAAACCTGTTATAGTTAATGGCCAATGACTGGAGTAGGAAACATTCTGCATTTGGTTCTCAGAGCCTGGAAGTAATGTACTATAGGAGACCATTCTGCATGGTGTGGGCCCAGCTCCCAGTGGAAAGTGAGGTCCAATGCACAGGACCCACGCCCACGGATAGGTTCTCCCGTGGAGAATCAGGTCTGCAATGTACCTAAGTTGCTTTGAGACTTGCTTTTGCTAAAACTCCCTCACCCTGAACTGAGACAGCATACTGTAATTTCCTAAAATCCATGCTAAACCTCCCCAGTATGGAGTGTAACCAGTTCAACCACTTTTCCCTTTGCATTTGCAAATATCCTTCTTCTGTGATGTGATTAGTAGCATTGGCTCCTTTGTCTTCTTCTATAAAAGGTAACCACCTAAAGCGAACCTGTGCATAGTAAATGAGGACCATCATGTAATGTGCCCAGAAAAGAAATAAAGGCTTGTCGTGGTGGAGGTGGAGGCTTTTCCTCCCCTTGAGAGAGCAGCCATGCTGTCCCTTTTTCCTCCACAGGACTCGGTAGTCCATGCGAATTTCTTGTGTCTCATCCACAATGTGGTGGACCCCATGAGCCAGGGTCCACATCAATGAACAGATATTTTTTATATTACTTTGGCATAGTTTTCTCTCCAAATGTGCAAATGGGTGAAAACTGTTAAGCTTTAACCCTTGCCCAAGTTAATAGAGTCTGTTTATCATAAATCAAGATGAAAATTCAGGCAGTCCACTCTTACCTGAATTCCAAAGTGCCTTTGGTAGTCCCAAAGTGCCAATAGGTTAGGACTTTACCTCTTATAGCTCCATGGTTCTCAAAGTCTTAAAGCAAATTTGGAGCAAAAAGCAACAGTACGATTATCGTCATCAACAAAAACCAACAATTCCATTGGCCAGCTCCATTCCCAGGTCCTCCTTGTCATAGTGAATATTGTCCTGTGAGTATGGGAAAAACAATTACTCTCCAAAAAATTTATTCATTTATTCAAATATTATCTTTCTCTTTGTCATCTCATCCAACAGATGTTTCTTTCGTTCATGTTAGTTGTGTTTTGCCAAAAGTTCTCAAATTAGTTATAGAGAATTGCTTTAATAGAAATGGTGTCCAACTTAAATAAAGAATTTTCAAAATATAAAGTAAGGAAGATATATGTAAAAGTGGTAGATAATTGTATAAGTTTTAGAAATTAATAAAACTTACTTTAGCTTCTGTCTTATAATATCATCAAACCACAGGATTCTATTTTAATGACCTCAAAAGCAGAATGAATATGGGAGAAAAATATTCTGGTCCAACATCTAAGTGTGTGTAGGCATCCAGATATTTGTTTTTGTATAACTACCACACATTTAGAATTTTTCCATGTCAATCATATTTGTAAAAAGCATGAACATTTTTCTTTCTGTTTTGAACTACAATGGATAAGTGACAATCAGGGAAAATCACTAAAAACATTCCAGAGCCACTGAGCAAGTAGCAGCCTGTAAACATCGTGATTTTACTGGCCTTATAAATAATCAAGCCACCATAACATGACTCAGTGTTTCCATGCAAGCAAGGGGCATTACATCTGAATGTCTTTATGTTGTAGAACAACATCATGCTCTCTATCAGAAGCAGAGCAGCGCATACTTACTGCACTAAGGTACCAGCAGGTGAAAGGCGAAACTGACAAAGCAAAAACTAACAGGATGATTAGAGAGTGAGCACAGTGTAAATGATACTATGAGGGCCCCAAAGCATGGTGATTCATATGGGGACTAAGAATACAGGGTGGAGGGACCTTGGTAGGGGGTATCAATGAGTCTGGTACAAAATTAACTCAGGAAAGTGGTGATGGGAGGTGTTGAGGACTGTGGAGGGCCTTGAATATCAAGCCACCGAGTCTGTATTTTGTTCTGGAGAGAGTGGGAAACCACAAATAGTTTGTAAGCAGGGCTGACATGAGCAGAGTTCTGCCATGGGAAGATTGGTAACCGAGCAGCAGCGGAGAAGGGAAGTGTGTGCAGAAGGTTTCCTGGTTTCCAGATGACAAGGTGCCACCAACATGCAAAGGGATTTTTTATTTATTTTTTTTTTAGTTTTGTTAGCTGAAATCTTATATTTCCAATTATTTTCTTGTAGCTTTTTTTTGTACACATGCCAGAAATATAATCTTTAGCCTTAAATTAAAAATTTTAAACTCTAACAAAAATTGGGGGCCCTAATTGCAAGTCTTTCCATTTTATTTAATAAAACTTTCCCTCTATGGTTTGTAACATTCAACAAAAGCTTGAGCTGTAGAATGATGAAATGGTCAAAAGAGAAGAAAATACTACAGCCTAGAAAGGCTTACTCAGTCTCTGCCCTACCATGTAAAAAGTTTACAAAACCCAACACAAATACTTTATTGGGCAATCTCATAGTTGCTTTATCAGTAATTAGGAAAGGTCTATAACCTCAACATCATGTAATATAGAGAAGCAATGTATTATTACAGGTTATTTTTTTTCTTTTTGAAGAAAATGTTACCTTGCTATTTCTCTTGAAAACTTGGTAATAATATTCACTCATGCCTTCCTCTGGTGTACAACATTATTCAGTGTAGACAAGTTAAGTGGAATGCAGATGAACCACTGGCATTTTCTAGAATGACCCTCAACATAATTTGGACACTTCTAAACTTAACACATTGAGTTCTTATGTCAAGCAACATTGAGCTGCTTGAGTCAAGTAGATACACAATATGATTTAAAACCCCTCTAAGGAGCATCAAGAAAGAAAGGGACATTTTCAACCTTTAAATAGATAGCTCTAATTCCTATAATTGTTTTTATATCATCTCTTAGAACATACTTAAATTATAAATGCAATAGAGTGATTTCTAAGATATAACATTTCAAATGCAATTAAGACAAGTGTCATTTTTTTCTATTTGTAACATACTTTTTTTTTTACAGAACTCCCCTAATAAACATTTTGTCAATTTATAATTTAATACACTCTACTTGTGATTTAAAGTGTTTAAAACAAAGGAATTTTTCCAATATAAGTAATACAAGAGAGTTTTCTGCTGTCCTGCTACAGACCGCTTTCTCAGTAAAGAAACTTTACCTAATCCTGTTTCATCCTTTAAAACTGCCTACACGCTAATCTCCAGGGACAAATTTAATACTTTGCAACAAAGAGAATATATCCCTTTTCAGTTTGAATAGAGGAATTGTTAGGACACCAGTGAGGTATGAATAACATTATAATGCTGCCATTTACTTGGCAGAAGAAAAAGAAAGTCTCCTGTTGCAACCAAAGAAGAAGGCCTCCTTCTTTGGGTTAAATTTTTTGACCCCTGGTATATCCCCAGACACCTATGTTCCTGCGCTATTTGGGTCTTCTACCTCTTGCGAAGTAAACACTGAGCAAATCTAAGTAAACAGTTTGTTTTAGTTGAAGATAGAAAGACTCCATTTAATTGAGTTTTGATGATAGATGTGCTCCAAATGGTGCAAACAACTTTGACATGGTAAAATAATATTGTCTTATGGCATGTGTAACACTACATAAAGAATCTTAGCTTAGCACTTTCTGAGTTTACAACATTTAAGTGAGAAAATGACAAAAGAAAGCCAAACTGTCAGAAACAGAAAAACCTTTAACAACCCTAAAATACAGACTATAATTCTCCTCTTTATTCATTTGATTTTGGGTATAATCTTTGCAACAGAAGGAAGAGAATAAGAAAGCAGCCGAACTTTGTACTTGTGAAACTTTGTTTTTCTGTGGCCCACTGCATATAGCTGAAAATAACACCTCAACTAACACTTGAGCATTGATTACATGATAGATTGTGGGCGAGGAGTGGAGGCAAATCAACATGTCAAGAAAAGTAAGCTCTAACCGGCACAATCCGTCACTTCTATGTTGTTTACTACTACCATTTATGGATTGGATTACATATAAAGTACATTGTCATAAAAAGCACACATAGAATTTAAAAGTCAAAATCTTATAACATCTGCCTCTACATAAAACATATTATTTGTTTGAAGTGTTTATTAGCAAGCAGTTTACTACGAAATGGCCAAATGCGGGTGTAGATTATCATTAAACTGGAAGGCTAACATCTTTATTCTCCTGCCATTGTAATAGAGGTAATCCTTTTACCTGCTTTTGAGAAATGTTTTATATAGGCTTTCTAAACATGAACTATATCTACCTTCTTCTTACAGTCTTTAGAAACAAACTTTTTTTAACACTCAGAAGAAGCAAGTCACTTGATTTGAGTTTAGTCATGTAAGATAGCCAATCTAATCTGTAACCATGTTTTCATATATGCACTATGGCTCCAGTATCCTGTGGGAACAGACACAAACTGCCATGTGATTTCAAAATCCAGAGAAGCTAATCTGTAGTAGAAAAAGTGATTTAGGATAATTACAAGCCATTATCCAAGATTTTCTGGAAGTTTTCAAAGTTATACTATCAGTAGTAGAGACCAAGTAGAAAAGCAAGTCTGTCACTTATTCAATACGTGTATCATGGATTAAACACTTTGGACACACTTTTTCTTACCAAGAACTTACTATTTTAATTTTCTTTTCTGTATCTTCAGCATCTCTCTAACAACTGATTGTTAGTTTTATGAATCTAAATATTCTCACCCCTGTGGATGCAGACAAAAGTGTGGTGATGGCCAGAGGGAAGAAGGGACAGGGGCTGGGAGGAGGGGGGCAAAGGGCAGGAAATGGGGACATCTGCAATAATGTCGACAATAAAAATAAAAAATTCTCACCTCTTCTATCTTAAAATGCAAAAACTCTTAGACACTTCACAAGGAATATATACATAAAATGTATATATAAATATATATTTATGAATAATATATAATTTATGTATATAAATGATCAATCTGCACATGAAAATGCTTGGATTTATTAGTCATCAGGGAATTGCAAACAAAAGCCTCAAATAAAAGCTCACTCTGGAATTACTAAGATTTGAAGAAGCTAAAAATACGAACTGCTGGAAAGGATGTGGAAGACTGAAACTTTCATAGACCGTTACTGAGAAACTAAAATGATACAACCACTTTGAAATGGTTTGGCATTTTGTTATAATGTCAAACATACACCTAACCTATGACCTAGTAGTCCTAGAAATATTAAAATATATGTCCATAAAAAAACATTAAAAAATGATAAAGTGTTCATCAACAGATGACTAGGTAGACAACACATGGAGTATCCATACAATGGAATACTACTCTGCAATTAAAAAAGCAAGAAACTAGTGATGCACAACACAAATTGATAAATCTCAAGATTATTACCTTGACTGAAAGAAGCTAGATGAAAAGAGAACATGATGTATGCTTCCATTCATGTAAGATTTTAGAATAAGTAAAACTAATCTGTGGCAATAGAGATTATAACCGGTTTCCTTAGAGGATTGACCTGCCAGGAACGTGAGGGAACTGTCAGGGTGATGGAAATGTTCTATACCTTGGATGAGGTAATGGTTACATGGGTGAGTAGTTTTTCAAATACTATTTGAACTGTATACTTAAAATCTGTGAATTTCCTTGTATATAAATTAGAACTCAAAAAAAAGAAAGCCAAGATCTCATTTTTTTAAATATATTTTATTGATTATGCAATTATAGTTGTCCCATTTCTCCCCCATCATTCCCCTCCACTCTGCACACTCCCTCCCACCCACATTCCCCCCTTTAGTTCATGTCCATGTGTCATAAATTCTTTAGCTTCTACATTTCCCAGACTATTCTTGCCCTCCCCGTGTCTATTTTCTACCCACCATCTATGCTACTTATTCTCTGCACCTCTTCCCCCTCTCTCCTAATCCCACTCCCCTGTTGCTAACCCTCCATGTGATCTCCATTTCTGTGGTTCTGTTCCTGTTCTAGTTGTTTGCTTAGTTTGCTTTTGTTTTAGGTGTGGTTGTTAATAGCTGTGAGTTTGCTGTCTTTTCACTGTCATATTTTTGGTCTTCTTTTTCTTAGATAAGTCCCTTTAACATTTCCTATAATAAGGGCTTGGTGCTGATGAACTCCTTTAACTTGACTTTGTCTGGGAAGCACTTTATCTGCCCTTCCATTCTAAATGATAGCTTTGCTGGATAGGCCAAAATCTCGTTTTGATTCCATGTTCACCTCCCAGTAAAACCTATCTCTGTCCTGGCTGGTGTGGCTCAGTGGATTGAGCCTGAAAACCAAAAGGTTGTTGGTTCGATTCCCAGTCTGGGCACATGCCTGGGTTGTGGGCCAGGTCCCCAGTAGGGCGCTCGTGTGAGAGGCAACCACACATTGATGTTTCTCTCCTCTTGCATCCTACCTTTCCCTCTCTCTAAAATTAAATAAATAAAAATCTTAAAAAAAAAACCAACAACAAAAAAGTAAAACCTATCTTTTTAACAGCTAAACTTCTTCAACAAGTTAATTCCATTTATAACCGCCATTTCTTTACCTTCCTATCAGCTTTAGACACATCATTCACTACATTGAGGCTTCCCCACACCTCCTATCCCTGGTGATTTGGCCTGGCTGATGCCTACTGTACTTTAGGTTTTAGCCTAAACATCACAGTCTAAACTTACCCTCTGCACCACTGAGTGCTGTGCATATGTATTTCCACAACATTCTGTACTTTTACAATATAACATTTATCATCTCTTCGTATAATTACCTACTTAAATTATCTCTCTCTACACTGAGCCATATGCTTTGGGCAAGGATGTTTATTTTGTTGACTCTTGAATTCTCAGTACCAAGCAAAGTGCTTATTGCATGATCTCTGAAAAACTGTCAAAAGAATAAATAACTAATGAAGGAACCATCTGCCTTAACTTTCACGGAGCTGTTCTACGATTTCTCCTTTGATTTATTTCCATGTCCTTTTTCATAGTTTTAGTTGGAGCCCTCAACATCTCTTCTGTAGGCCTTGGTCATGTTTCTAACAGATCCCTCTGCCTGTGACCACTTGTCTTTCTAACCCAGAATTCACATGGCTGCAAGCAACATCAAAAATGGCCATGAAATCAGTTATTTTCTCTCTCTCTCTCTCTTCAAAATCTTTAATTCCTTCTGACATCCTTTTTAAGGGTAAGTCATTTGTTTCCCATGTTGAAATATCTTGAAAAGCTTTTTTTCTCTCTACTTTCTCGTCACCTCTTTCTTGAGCTGTTTACAAACCTCTTAACTGGTCTCCGCTTTCAGCTGCTTTTCATTCCGGTGCATCTTCCACAGACTTAGCAGCATTATCTTGTCTTAAGATACGTTTGATTAATCTCTTTTCAGTTTAAAATCTTCAATTGGACTGTTATTTGTCTACAAAACAGCATATATAGTTTCTTACCTGGGAACGCAAGACCCTCTGCAATGCAATTCTTAAAAATATTTGCATATGCTATTCCTTATTTTTCAAGAAGGTCCATGTCTCCATTCTTCATCTTGGAATACTCAGTGAGATGTCATACCCATGAGCAGTCTTGCCAGAGCCCCCAGGCATGGCCAATATCTGTACCTGTTCTCTATGCCACCTCGTGGCTAAGTTCACATTTCTGCAATAACTCTTCTATGCTGTGTAATGATTCTTTTCCCCTTTTCATGTTTGTTTTGTCTTGTTAAGACTATGGATTCTTGAGGGTAACAACAATGTACTATTATTTTATTTTTATTCCCTGTACTTAGTACAATGGTTGGAATGGAGATGTGAACAATGAATATCTGTTATATGAATGCACTAATGAATGAGTAATCCGTACTGTTTGTGAATGCACTTGGCTTCTTCATGTGTTGTGCTTTTGCTTCTGTGGTTTGCTCAGCCTGGATTGCCCTCCTTACAGTTCTGCGAGCAGCGAAAACTTTGCCTCTTAAAGGTTCTGGTTCGACTGATTCCTTTAATGCAACACTCTCCCTGCTCTCTTGAGTAGGAATTATAACTTCCTGTGTGTTCCTTTCCTGGCTTTGCTTATTTATCCATATTTAACTTAATAGACATAATATTGTGAACTGGCTGCATGTTAGGCACTTGGTATGCTATAAACCTTATAAAAGAGAATGTGACCTGGTGGCTACCACTGAGAAGTTCAAAGTCTAATGGTGAGATGCATTTGTAAAATAAAGATACAATGCAGTCTTTTAAATGCTATAATCAAGGTAAGAATAAAATGTTATAAGATTGGAGAGCTTGGAGGAATTAATTTGACATGATTCAAAGGCAATGATTCATAGAGTGGTTCGGATTTGAGCTGGCACTTGAAAAAGGCATAGGAGTTTGACAGGCAAATGGGTGGTTATAAAGATACCCCAGCAGAAAAAACAGCCATTGTAAATGTACAGAATCATGAAGAAGAACTCTGGCAACTGCTTCACCCTTTTTTCCCCTCCACAATGATCTCCTAAACTCTTTGTCCATGAATATAACATGTCTGAACTCTAGCTAACAACTTAGTAACTCTCAGCACCAGCGACTCTGTTCAGCTGCACCTTGGATTTGGTGTCACCCAGAATAGCAAAAACTTCAAAATTCTTAATTCCTGCATTCCCCTCTCATGCTTCTGATTCTCCACTTATTTTCCACACTTATCTTCCGCACTTGTCATGACCTTATGACCCTTCAACTCACATTACCTCTCTTGTGGGGGTCCTCTCCTTCCATTGTTTTCCATCAGAATGATACAAATGTGTGATTTCAAGATTTAGGGAAAATAGTAACCATATCACTAACATTAAATATTGTAAAAATTTGGACGTTGTAAAATTTTGTTTTGCAGCTTTCCTGTTGCCATAGTTAGGCTCGTCCAGATGGAGAACAAGATACCCTGTAGCTACCTGAATAGAATCCTGTGGTCCTAAAAGGATGTTCCTGCAGCCCAGCAACAAGCTGGAGTCTGAGGCAAAAGCAATTTAAAAAAAGAAAGTACCATTAGGACTTTCTTGGGCTTCCTCTTGGGGGTCATACGCTTGGACAGAAATCACTGAATTAAAAATAAATACACTATGTTAGATAAAATTATCCCTAATTTAACTGGATTACTTAACTTTTTAAAAAAGATTATATTTATTTATTTTTAGATGAGGGAAAGGGAGGGAGAAAGAGAAAGAGAGAAACATCAGTGTGTGGTTGAGTCTCATGTGCCACATACCGGGGACCTGGCCCAGGCATGTGCCCTGACGTGGAATCCAGCCAGCAACCCTTTGGTTCACAGGCCAGCACTCAATCCACTGAGCCACACCAGCCAGGGCTACTTAACTAACTTTTAACTCTGAAACATAAAGTTTTGTTTAGATATGTAATGCATATATATTTCTTAATTATATTTAACTTTTGTGACTGTACATGAAATTTGGAAAAATACCAAAAGAATACATTAAAGCTGATATCCCAATATTTTAAATAGTTCATTATCTTACATTGTATTTTAAATACACCAAGTGTTAGTATTGTTTTAAGTGTTTAGCAGAGATGATATCTGAGAGTGAGCTATGACTCAAACTGAAGCAATTTGGATTCAGAGCCTGAGCTTACAACCTACAAACAGCTTTGAGAGAAAATCCTACACATCAAGTCATCCCAGCTGTGCCACTCACCACCTGTGCTATCGTGAGAATATTATCAAAGTACTATGAGTCTTGAATTCCAGTGTGCAATGGAGGTGACAGAGAATCTACCTCCATAGGTTGTTATAGACATCAAACAGATCTTATAAGGGTCAACATTTATGATGAAGCCCTAGAAATCACTAAGTCAGTTTGACCACATTTTATTTCCTAAAACAATTATATAATTCTGCCCTGAGTCAAGGGTGGGGAGGTGTAATAGACTGCCTTTTGATGGGAAGTGGCAAGGATCTGGAAGAGCATGTAGAAGTGAAAGTATTGCTATGACTATTTTTGGAAAATACAATCTGCTATGTTCATGATGGTTGCCAAGAAATTTTAGCTACAAGGAACATACTCCCCTTGGTTTACACATGGCTACAGTATAAAGAGAGTCACACTAACCTTTTACTATGACACTTGGTTCTTTACACAATTCAGGTGAAGTCTTCAACTCAAAATTTCAGGCCCTTTTATTTCACTCCGGGGTCAAACATTAGAGCAATTTAGTTTTCTTGTAGTCAATATGTTGCTTTATATGTAAGAAAAATATGCCATTTGAAGTATTTCATTACTTATTCATCTTAGACTACCTGAACATCTCTCTTGTTGGCGTCAGTATTCCTTGTCCCATATCCTTTCATTCAGTCCACTCAACCAGTCTCCAAACCTAATGCATTTCACCACCTGCATTTTAATGGTGTATCCTTTGGAATTTTTTCTCACCTTTTTGCTTATCTCACTGTATGTGCTTATGTCACCCATGTTAAAACTATAATTAAACATGATAATAATGCCCGTGTTTCTATTGCCATATGTACTTAAAGCTCTTGTTCCATTTGTCCCCAACTTTCTATGTAATGGAGGAGATACCTGAATTTCAACATGGTGTTCAAACTTACCTAATTTCCCCCCTTTCCAAGTTACTCTTTTTATACCTACCCTCACTTCATTGATCATTTATTTCTATCTGAAAATCCTGGATTTTTTCCCCTCTCCAATGTACAGTCTACTTTCTATTACTCACCATGACTAGTTGATTCTAATTCTTCATCATTTTTTACTATAATGTCCACTGTTCTGTTTCAGTCTAGGCCTCACCATTGCTTGTCTGGCTCCTTTATTCACTGTAGTCCTTCCTCACACTTTATATCTGAGTAATCTTTATAAAACATGAGCCTTATAATGTCATTCTTTTTAAACAAATTATAATACATTCTTATAACCCTTTGAATAAAGTATAAAGTCTTTATCATTTTTAATAAGACCCTAACTTTCTGGGCTCTGCCTAACCTTCTAACCTTACTTTTATAAGTACCTCATGTTTCAGGAATACCCAAGGATTTTCTTGCTTTCAAAATGTGCTCACCTGGGGCTCTAGGTCTCTGTTTAAGTGGATCCCTATTCACCTTTATCTGATAACCCACAAAGTCCTTTTGGCAGTTCGATAAGTACTTCTTTCAAGAAAACTTATCTGATGTTTTAATCTGAGTTATTGCTCCTCACTGACTTGTGCAGAAACCTGTGGAAATGTTTGCCAGTCAAAGAATATGCTATACTCATATTGTCAGTGTACTAGTTTACTTAAGAGTAGTAAGAGCTCGTTATTCTTATTTCTCCATTGCCATTGCAGTTTCTGTCACGCAGTGGCAGGCTGAAAAAAGTTTTTTTAATGCATAAATAAATACATACATACATTTTTACCTCACACATCTTATCACTTTCCTATTTTATTCGAACTAATCACTAGTAAACTTTACAACAAAAACTTTCTCTAGTTTTACTTCTTTGTAAATTCTCTTAAAAACATTTTTTGTTAGAATTTGCATCAGTATTTATCAGCATTCCAATGTTGTACAATAAATAATTACAAAAACTCAGTGGCATTAAATAGTAAATATTTTATTATCCATGCATCTGGGTTGGTCACATGGGTTGCTCGGTTGATCTTGGCGGGGTTTGCCCTCTCATCTAGGGAGTGATTGGTATTTGGATGATATAGGATGGCCTTGAATATTATTATTGGCACCTCTCAGGTCTGCTGCAAGTGTTTCTGGTCCTTCTCCTGGGCTAATCTGGGAAAATCCTTTTTACAGAATTTGTAGAGGTATAAGAGAACAGGTCTCAGGAAGTGAGTCCATTTTTAGTCTCTGCTGATGACACTTCTGCTAACACTTTTTTGGCCAATGCATGTCACATTACTAATGCCAGAGACAGAAAATTATGTCCCCTATCTTATCATCAAAATCACTTCAAAATTACATCACAAAGAATGTAAATATATGGAGTATTTAAGAATTTGGATCAATATTGCAATCTGCTGCAGGTACAATCAATAAGCTAACCATTAAATATTTTTGACAACAATAATAATACAAAATATTCTAATAGAATGATATACAAGTTATTGGAGAAAATAGAGTAATCATTTATTGCAGTCTATTTGAAATTTAAATAAATAAATAATAATGTAAATTTAAATAAAGAAAAAATATATAGCCAAGAGTTTTATATATATACGTATATATGATAAGATATATTTTATTATCAAAAAAGGAAACTCTCAGTATCAAGAATTATTTTTTAAAGGTTTTATTTATTTGTGTTTTAGAGAGAGGGGAAGGGAAGGAGAAAGAGAGGTAGAGAAACATCAATGTGCAGTTGCCTTTCATGTGGCCCCCACTGGGGACCTGGCCTGCAACACACGCATGTGCCCTGACTGGGAATCAAACTGGTAACACTTTGTTTCACAGCCTGCACTCAATCCACTGAGCTACACCAGCCAGGGAGTATCAAGAATTATTAATGAAGGCTTGGTGGAGGAAAATGAAGAACTTTAAAACATTGCTAAGATTTTGAGGAAGGAATTTCATGTAGAACAATTTTTCTTCTTTCCATGGTATCATTACTTTGTCACGTAAATTGGTTAGTATTCTTTATCTGGAAATTTGCAGACATCATTCCTAAATTGGTCTCGATGTGGTGATTGGTGCATTACAAGTGAATAACAACAGTAAATAATTCATAATCAAATCTCCCTTGAAGACAGGAGTAAACATATAAATAACTATAATAAATTAGAAGGGAGCATGATGACTTTGATGTGATTGACAAAACTACCTGATGCTTTGTCTCCAGGGAGACATCATCAAGCATGGTGCAGATTTTACACCGCAAATTAGAATTCTGGGCACGACCTTGCTTGAAGCTCAATTAACTTAGAAATTTAAAAATGCTTTAGAGAACCAGGCTTAGGTTGATGATAAGGGGGGTTATTAGTTTTAACTACAAAATAGAATATTTACAAACTATGTGGAAAGACCAAGATAAACCAAAATAAAACCAAACCTTCAGAAAATAACTAATGTATAAGATAATATGAAAAAAATCAAATGTTCTGATAGGTTTATTTTGTATTAATTTCTGTTATTTTGTGTCTAGTTTTTAACATTTCTATTGCTATCTGGCTTTTAATATACTTATTAACAAAATTTGCAAAGGCATACTTTTGTAACATAAAGGTATTTATTTCTGTCAAAAACAGATAAAGAACAATGCAGTTTTTATACCAAACCCTATATTTTGTAAAAGAAGTCATATTGGGCCATTTAATTTATATCTCCCCACCACACCATTCCTGTCAGATTTTGTGCTATACTCTGCTCTCCTTACCCTTCCTCCCACTGCCCTCAGATGGGAGCCTTTTTATAACTGTGGCTGAAATCAAACGCAATTCAATGTTTATCTTTTTGTTTGTTACCTTGGCACCTGATGATGCAGTAAAAATGGCTACCTTAATTTAAAGGGGACACCACTTTAAAAATAGTAACTTTTGTTTATTTATTCAAAAAAGTTATTAATAAAGCAACAATGAAGTTCATTTGATTTTTGACAAGTGTTTTTCCTGGGGAAAACTGATGAAAAAAACTCCAAGGGCTGGTTCATTTTTGGAATTTGTTTACAAGGTTACAAAACACTCCCATTTATTTGTCTAAGAATGAATTTCTTAGACAGCCATTCTATTATTGTTTGTCTCATTTATAAATAACAATCTGGAACATCACCTAGTGAGAGTGTAAAGTCCTACAGATTCAAAGATGGTAGAAAGGCACTGGTTGAAAGCCTGTAGCCTGTAGCCTGTGGATTGTGGTCCCAGTTCTGCCTCATTATAAACTTAATTTGTATGTCTCTTAAATTTTCCTAGTCTTAGTTTTTTTCTAAAAAGAAAAAAGATAGTAAGCATTCTTTTCATAAAATTGTTGTGAGAGATACATGTTAGCATGTTATAATGGAAAAATGTCAGCCGCATCCACATGCAGAGAGAACAGTACAAAGCACACCTTTTCATCCACCTCCAACTTCAATGGGTGTCAATTCATGACTAGTTTGTGTCTTCCATGTTCCTATCCCCTTCTATCTCCATAATTATTTTTAAGTAAACCCAAACTATTTTATTATGTAATCTGTCAATATCTTTAAAATCTAAGGTCTCATAAAAAATTTGCAGTAGCACCCTGGCCAGTGTGGCTCTGTTGGTTGGGGCATTGTCCTGTTATCTAAAGGTTGCTGGTTCAATTCCTGGTCAGGGCACATGTCCAGGTTAGTTGGGGCATGTGCAGGAGGCAGCCAATCAGTGTTTCTCTCTCACATTGATGTTTCTCTCTCTCTCCCTTCCCTTCTTTTGAATGAGAATAAAATAAACGTTAAAAAATCACAGTATCATTATCACAAGTAAAATAATTAAGAGGTAATTATTTAATGTATCAAATGATCAGTCACTTTAAATTCTTCCTTTTTGATAAACTTTTGTTACACTTTGTTTAAATCAAGATCAAAATAAGGTCAATCAGTTCATATATTGCAGTTAAATATTGTGATATTAAACTATAAGTCACTCCTTTCTTTTTTCTACCGTGCACTTTGTTGGAGAAGTTGTAATTTGTCTTAATAGAATTGTTTCCTCATGGGGTTAAAATGTTCTGTCTTTTGAATTTCTTGTAAATTATAGCTATGTCTAGAGCCTTAGAAAGATTTAAATTTTACTTTTTTCATGTTCCACAGTTTTATTCCTAATATTATCTTGCATCAATGTCTTTTTCTCTACAAATAATTGTTCCCTAAATTTCTATTATCTTTTCAACTAACACAAAAACATGTAACACAAGATCACACACCATGATGCTCTGACACATGCCTTCCCATGCTCATTAATCACCAGGAAAAGATTACTTGGCTGCACTCATTGCTGTTCCCTGCCTCACCAATGGAACGAGTATTTGGAAGTATGATGGGTGATTATGTTGTTTTCCTTTCATCATTGTTCCCTCTTTGTTATTTTTAATTACCTTTTTAGAAAGTTTTAGTTGTCTTTTACTATTTGATTTGATCCATTTTATGCAGTCGTGTGCTACCTAATGACGTGTTAGAAAATGATGGACCACATGTGTGACAGTGGTCCCATCAGGTTATATAATGCTGCTGACTTTTCTGTAAGAGATGGAAGGGTATGTGGTTCAGGAGAATTTTTTTTCTGGTGGGAGCAACATCAGTTGTGCTTGCTAATAGATTCCCTCTTACTCACAGCAGCTCAATGTGATGCACAGATTACCTCCCAAGCAGTCAGCCACTGACCTGTTTCAGCATAGAACAGCCTATCTCCCATACTACCTATACAGAGGACCCTGCGGCTTCCTCAGATCTAGCATGAGGTCTTCAGAGTCCATTGCTGTAGGTTCTTCATTGAGGTCCTAAGATCTTGTATGAGGACACAGATCCACAGCAGTTACCTTAACACATGCAGAATGCCACTGCCACTTTAGAGAAAGCTTTCTGTGGTGGTGTGGAGCCAGCCCATCCCTGCACTTTGGAGGTATTTTCAGGTTGTAATGATATAAAGCACAGATATATTTTATTTCTCCTGTAAATTCAGTGCCAGAGAGAGACCCTTGTGCCAAACAGAGTCAATGAAAAGAAAAAATAATTTCCAAAGTAAAAATATTGTGTCCTCAGTTCTATACTCTCTGCATGTTAAACACTCTTTTTAAAAATGAATACCACAAAATTCCTTCATCTGTCACTGTGCCAACACGCAAGAGCCAAAACCACACTGCCATGACAATCCCCTATGTTTACGTCTCCGTCTTGATATCTGGTTCCTACTGATCCTCAGACCACGTTTTCATGCCTTCCCAATAGTCACTGTTACAGTGATTGCACCTCGCTTAGCGAGTTTCTCCTTGATATTTCCAGTCAGTCCGGCCCTATCCAGTTCATGGAGCAGCATGGACAGCTTCCATGTTCTATTGTTGACCTTGTGGGAAGCAGGGAGTGGGCCTATGAGACAGTGTTTATAAAGTCCACAGTAGTGTGCAGAAACGTTCTAGGCCTTCACACTCCCTCAGCACTCTCACTGACTCACACAGAGCAACTTCCACTCCTGTGGGCTCTACCCAGAGTAAGTGCACTATACTTACCACATATTTAAATATTTTATACTGTATTTTATTTAGATCCACAATTACATTGACTTTTAATTGCCTATTGTATTTACTATAGTAATACACCATATGAGTTTGTAGCCTAAGTGTATAGTAGGCTACACCCTCTAGGTCTATATAGGTACATTCTATGTTTTTCCAAGACAGAAATCACCAAATGACACATTGCTCAGAATGTACTCTTGTCATTAAGTGACCTGTGACTATATGGCATTACCTATATGTAAATTAGAAAGCATGAGGACAAAACAGTCAATCTACCATTCAATGCACTACCTAGAACATTATGAATGTGACCTTTGTACTCCTAGCCTGTCCCATCTCCCTGTCTCCTTCCTCATGTGGAAGCACTATTCCCTTCTTTTATAAAAATTAATGTTATTCCATATACATCCACTTATAAACATTATTTAGCATGTATTTTTAGCTTTATTAAAATGGAACACCATGTAGTGGCTGTGTGCTACTGAAGGCATTTATTCAAACTCTGTTCCCAAGTTTCATCCATGTAGTTGTCTAATTTATTTTCCCTTATCATTCTCTTATCATTGCATATTTGGGTTGTTGTTTCCAGTGTAATAGTCTCACACATTTTACTGTGGACATTCTTTTATCTGTCTCCTGATGCATATGCCCTGAGGTGTCTCCAGGGCTTATATTTAGGAGCAGAATTGCTGTCATAAGTGTGTGCACTTTCAGCTTTACCGAAGTAGTTTATTACATTATACTACTATCGATAGTATACAGAGAAAAATCTTTTTTATTAATCAGTGACATCTTCAGTGTTTGGAACTACCAGAATTCATTATATTTGAGAAACTAAGTTTCAAAGAGTATCTCATTGTAGACTTACATGACCGAATCCTGATCAATGATGATGTTGCGCATTGTTTATTTTGGAGGAGTTACTGGTCATACATGTTTAAAACCTCTAAAATTACTCTTTATATATTTTTATGCTTTTGTTTTTGTTTTAGAGAAATGTTATATCTTTTAGATACTATTTTTGTCAATTACAAATGTTACAATTATTTTCTTCCATTTATGGTTTTTCTTTCAACATGTTAATAATGATTCTTGATAAATAAAAGTTTAAACTATCAATATTATTACATATATCAGTATTACCCTGATGGTTAGAAGTTTTGGAGTTTTCCTTTTTTCCCCTATTTTGAAGTCATTTTAATTTAATATTTTTTAAATTTTGCTTTTCATATTGAAATTTTGGAAGTGTGTGTGTGTGTGTGTGTGTGTGTGTGTGTAGTGTGATGTAGGGTTCCAATATCCCCTCATATGAATAAACAATTCTTTGAACATCTTTTAGAGAATAAATAGTCTTTCATGTTTGCAATGCTCTATAATAACACATTTTTAACCTATTAACATCTCATATGTAGACATGTATCTATATATTGGCTCTAATTAATCTCTTTGTCTATCACTATTTCAGTATCATACTGTCCTAAATACTTAAATTTATGATAATTCTTGATATCATGGAGGAAAGGTTTTTCATATTAATTTTGTTTAGAAATGTTCTGGCTATGCTTGGCTTTAGCTATTCTTACACAATTTTGATGTCAAATTCTTTCAAAGAAATTTATTAAGATTTTTTTGATTACATAGAATTATAGATTATTTTTTCAGTTTCCATTATAAACAGACTCAAAGATACAAAGAACATTTTGTTGGTTGCCAGATGGGAAGGAGTTGGGAGATAATTACCTCTTTGTTGTAAATTGTGCTGCTATGAACATTGGGGTGCATAGGTTCTTTTGGATTGGTGTTTCAGGGTTCTTAGGATATGATCCTAGCAGTGGAATTGCTGATCAAAAGGCAGTTCCATTTTTAGTTTTCTGAGAAAATTCCATACTGTTTTCCACAATGGCTGCACCAGTCTGCAATCCCACCAACAGTGCACTAGGGTTCCCTTTTCTCCACAACCTCTCCAACACTTGTTGTTTATTGCTTTGTTTATGATGGCCATTCTGGCTGGTGTGAAATGGTATCTCATTGTGGTTTTAATTTGCATCTCTCTGATAGCTAGCAATGCTGAGCATCTTTTCATGTGTCTCTGGACCCTCTGTATGTTCTCCTTGGAGAAGTGTCCATTCAATTCCTTTGCCCATTTTTTTAATTGGGTTGCTTGTCTTAAGAGTGGGGTCATCATGTGAGTTCTTTATGTATTTTGCAGATTAAACCCTTGTCTGAAGTGTCATTGGAAAATATGTTTTCCCATATGGTTGGTTCTCTTTTTATTTTAATACTGTTTGTTTTTAGCCATGCAGAAGCTTTTTATTTTAATGAGATCCCATTTGTTTATTCTTCCCTTTAATGTCCCTTGCTCTAGAGGACATATCAGTAAAAATGTTGCTGCATGAAATATCTGAGATTTTCCTGCCTATGTTCTCCTCTAGGACTTTTATGGTGTTACAAGTTATATTTAAATCTTTTATCCACCTTGAATTTATTTTTGTGTATGGTGTAAGTTGGTGCTCCAGTTTCATTTTTTTGCATGCAGCTGTCCAGATCTCCCAACATCATTTGTTGAAGAGGCTATTTTTACTCCATTTTATGTTGCTGCCCCTTTTGTCAAATATTAATTGACCACAGAGACTTGGATTTATTTCTGGGTTCTCTATTCTGTTCCACTGGTCCATGTGCTTATTTTTATGCCAGTAGCAGGCTGTTTTGATTACAGTGGCCTTGTAATACAGTTTAGTGTCAGGTATTTTGATCCCTCTTACTTTGCTCTTCTTTCTCAAAATTGCAGCAGCTTACAATAGCCAAGTGCTGGAAGCAACCTAGGTGTCCATCAGTAAATGAATAGATCAAAAAACTATGGTACATTTACACAATGGAATTCTATGCAGCAGAAAGAAAAAAGGAGCTCTTACCCTTTGCAACAGCTTGGATGGAACTGGAAAGCATTATGCTAAGTGAAGTAAGTTTGGTGGTGAAAGAGAAATACCATATGATCTCACCTTTAACAGGAATCTATAAAACAAACAAGCATAATATAACCAAAGACACTGAAATTGAGAACAAGCTGACAGTGACCAGAGGGGAGAGGGGAGGGAATTTCAGGGGAAAAGGGGAAGGGTTTGCAGGAACTAGTATAAAGGACACATGGACAATAACAAGGGCAGGGTGGAGACAGGAGGGAGGAGGGAAGGGTTGGTGGGTGGGCTGGGATGGGGTAAAGGACAGAAAACTGTACTTGAACAATTAAAATTTAAAAAATTATAAAAATTAATCATAATTAAATACATGCCATTAGTAATGACATCATATAAAATATATTTTTATCTTTAAACTTTGGCATTTTAATCATGATGTGTGTTGTTGTGGTCCTCTTTGAGTCCAACTTGTTTGGAATTCGTGTGCTTCCTGGACTTGTATGTCTATTTCCTTAGCCAGGTCACAGAAGTTCTCCTTCATTATTTTTTTTTTAATTTTTTAAAAAATTTTTATTTTAATTATTGATCTTGTACAGTTTTCTGTCTTTTATTCTCACCCGAACCCACCACCCTAGCCCTCCCCTCCTCCCTCCCATTTCCACCCCCCCATAGTTTTTGTCCATGTGTCCTTTATACTTGTTCCTTCCCCTTTTCCCTTGAAATTCCCTCCCCTCTCCCCTCTGGTGACTTTCAGCCTGTTCTCAATTTCTGTGTCTTTGGTTATATTATGCTTGTTTGTTTGTTTTGTTGATTAGCTTCCTGTTAAAGGTGAGATCATATGGTATTTGTCTTTCACTGCCTGGCTTACTTCACTTAACATGATGCTCTCAAGTTCCATCCATGAAGTTGCAAAAACAAACAACAAGTGTTGGAGAGGTTGTGGAGAAAAGGGGACACTAGTGCACTGCTGGTGGGAGTGCAGGCTGGTACAACCACTATGGAAAACAGTATGGAATTTTCTAAAAAAACTAAAAATGGATATACCTTTTGACCCAGCAATTACACTGCTAGGACTATATCCTAAGAACCCTGAAACACCAATCCAAAAGAACCTATGTACCCCTATGTTTATAGCAGCACAACTTACAATAGCCAAGTATTGGAAGCAACCTAGATGCCCATCAGTAAACGAATGGATCAAAAAACTGTGGTTCATTTACACAATGGAATTCTATGCAGCAGAAAGAAAGAAGGAGCTCATACCCTTTGCAAATCCTTCATTATTTTTTTAATGAAGTTTTCAATTTCTTGCTTTTCCTCTTCTCCTTCTGGCATCCCTATGATTCAGATGTTGGTATTTTTGGAGATGTCCCAGAGGTTCTAAGCCTATCCTCTTTTTTTGAATTCTTGTTTCTTATTTCTGTTCTGGTTGAATGTTTATTTCTTCTTTTTGTTCCAATTCATTGATTTGAATCCTGGCTTCTTTCCCTTCACTGTTGATTCCCTGTATAGTTTTCTTTATTTCACCCAGTATAACCATTTTTCCCCTTATTTTGTTGCCATATTCAACCAGTTCTTTGCTCATCCTGATCACCAGTGTTTTGAACTCTGCATCTGATACGTTGGCTATCTCCCTTTTGCTGAATACTTTTCCTGGGGTTTTGTTCTTCAATTTGGCAGCCCCCGCCCCCCAGTGTTTCTTTCTGTGTATTAGGTAGAGCTGTTTTTTACTCCCTGTCTTAGTAGTGTGTCCTATGTAGATAAGACCTCTGTAAGTTGTATGGGATGAAGCCTGTGGTAATTGCCAGGGTGGGGCAATTCATTTCACCACTTTGTGGCTCTGTGTGGGTCAAGGAATCAGAGAAGAGACAATGCCACTGCCTGGCTTCTAGAGGCTTGCCCCAGCACTTGTCCTTTTTTCCAGTCATTTCACCTACTTTCCATATGTGGCTGGCACCTCACTAAGTGCTGCGCTTGTGGGGAAAGCCAGAGTGAGTGGGTTTCTGGACATTCTAAGTTTGTGCAGGCCCTTTAAGTGGTGAACATCCAGCAGTTTCTTCTGCTGCCCCAACTCCCACTCATTTTTACAGCCAGAGGTCATGGGGGTCTATCTTCCTGGTGCTGGAACCCTGAGCTGTCTGGCCCAGGGCTGTGATACCTCACTCCCAAGGCATTCCTCCTGATTTTTATCTAACATATGTGAATGTGGGACTGTCTGTTCTACCTCCAGGGCTGGTGCCTCTCTGTTTCACACAGTTGATCCACCTAGCTCTATGATTTGGCCCCTACTCCCAGTCTGGATGAATGTGTCTTCTTTAAATCCTTTGGTTGGACTTCCATACAGCTTGATTTTATGACCATTCTGGGTGTTTTTTGTTTTGTGATCTGGACATAATTCCTTCTATGGTTGTGCAAGAAGGTGAAGCATGTCTACCTACATCTCCATCTTGATTGAAATCTCCCTCATTACTTTTCCTAGCTGCACAGTAGTGTGTGGATCTATATTGCTTCTTCCTAGTTTGATGGACATTTACTTTATTTCAAGTCTTTAGCTATTGCAAAGAGAGTTATAATAAACCTTGTGTATATACTACTGGTGTATATTGGAATCGTTTGCTATAAATGGAATTGCTATGTCAAGGGTAAGTATACATGAGATATTGTTATATAGTGCCAGTTGCACTCTTTGGAGGTTATGACACTTTTCATTCCCACCTGCAGTGTATTAGAATACTCATCTCCTAACAGCCTCACATATATTTTACATTGCCAAACTTTTGTATTATATTCAGTTTTATAGGTGAGAAATTGTCTTGCAATACAGTGTAGATTGAACATTGTTCACAGCCACAGAGCATTTAGGTTTTTTTGTGCTTTTCTTTTTTATTGTTAGAAGTTTACCTGTGATGCAATTGCATTTTCCCCAGTTCATTTGTCTTTTTACTTTATGGTGTTTTTTTCTTGTAAAAGATTCTTAAATTTAATAAAGTTTGTCATTTTCCCCTTTATTCCTTCTGGATTTTGAATTATAGTCAGGAAAGTTTTTCCCAAACACCAGTCACAGAGGAGTTAATCTATATTTTATTCTAGTACTTGTTTTACTTTATTTTATTTCTAACAGTAAACTCTGATTCTTTTGGAATTCACCCTGGTGTATAATACGAAGAATTGATGCACTTGTACTGTTTCCATGCAGGTATCCTCATTTAGCCACCCCAATGAGTTCATCTTCTCACTGCTCATATGAGATACTGACTTTCTTGTATACTGAATTTTCATACATAGTTGAGTCTATTTCTTCTCTTGTCCTTCCCTCCTCCTCCCCCAACCTCCAGTCATGTTTCTGCTCTATTTTTCTTAGTATTAGAATAAAATCTGGTCCCTCATTTAAGGATGATTTGTACCTACTTAATGATTTTAGAACTCACAGGAAGACAAACATAAACATGCAGGCAAAGAATTTACAGCCTATAAAATATAATTTTTATGTAAATATGCATCTCTTGCTCCTTGTGCCTTTAATATAGAGACCATGACCAGAGTGTACATCTAACTCAACTATGAGGTGTTGGGTATTCCCATATATATCTGTTACTCTAAGTTGAAGAAGGTGAATTATGCAATCATTAAAAATGTGTTATCTAAAACAGTGGTGGAATTGCTTCTTATGGTAGGCTGAATCATTGCTATACATTTAATAATGTGCTTATTTTAAAATCTGTTATTAGAACTTTGAAACTAGTACTTTGATCCATTTCGTTCTGCAACAAACAACATGAAAGATGTATAGCAGCATTATACCTGCAACAAATTTTCCAAATCACATTTAACTGAAAGATCCCAGTTAGCGAGTTATTCATTGCTGCTATGGACATATGCACATTCAAGTTATTGCTGTGTTCTACTTGCCTGTGAGTTACTGGAGAGCAACTGTTTTTAAACAATGCCAGAAGTAAAGAGTAAAAGGAACAAAAATCTCTTGCAATTTTAGAAAACAATAAAGTAGAAAAGGATTCTGAAAACTTAATTATAAATGCTTAGCACAGTTATGGTAGGTGGAGTCAATATATTTGAATTGCTTTTTTACAAGGTTTACCATGTTCCATTATAAAATAATAAAATGCAATTAATAAATCATCAGTTCACCTCTCTTCTGTTATTTGAAAATGCTTAGGCATATTTTAGCATATCATTTTTAGAGTAGCAAATATCTCTAATGTATAACATTAATAAACGGTGATAGACTTTACTATAAATATTGCATCTGTTGCCAAGAAAAGTTACGTAGAAAAGCAGAGCACTGCAAACAGCAGTTCAGTGATTCTCTTGGTAGCAGAGACATGGGCCTTTTGTGTCATTTCAAGTATCTTTGCGCTACTTGACTCCCTGCACTTGGACAATATCATTTTTTGTATATCAACAGTTTGCTGGGTTTGAGGGATTAACACCGTATATGTGGTGTTGTGAGAGCCCAGGAAACCAACCGAGGAGTGTTTTATCCCTTGTGTTTTAATTGAAGAAAAAAGTTGAGAACTGTGGAAAAGCTGTGACAAAGTTTTTGTGTGTGCAGCCATAGCCAGATATTGTTACAATTTTTTTTTTTTTTAAATCAAGGTGGTAGAAGAAAATACTTAGATATAACATGAAATAAAAAACACCAATCAAAAAGCTTCCATGTACTAAATTATTCTGGATTGCAACAACCTTAGTATTGTTATTTGAAAAGAAACATTTAAGTAGTAAAATATATAAGAATTCAAAATATATTGTTTTCTAGTTTCTTAGATATATCAAAGAAGATACCAACTTTTTTTTACTAAGGCTGCTTCACAATTACAAAACTATGTTCTGAATTTTATATAAAAATTTCATCTATCTATTCTATGTCAATTCAAAGGAAGTTCAAGGCATCGTAAAGCACATAAGATACAACAAAATCAGAAAACCTGATCAACCACCCTTATTTTTCTTCTGCTATCTTCTTCCATATGAAATCTTAGAAGAAATATTGCAAAAGATTAAACTTTGTTACATAAGAGGAAATAAAACTTTAATATTTTTCACTTAACTAAAAATAACAGAATTTAATCTTGAAATGCTATTTTTACTAATTTAGCAGATATTTACGTTGAGTTCTAATACTGCATATTCCGTAGTTTGTGGAATATGTGGAATCTTAGTACCAGATTCTTAAACATGTTAGGAATTCCAAAGTGATGAGATAGAAAATAGATAACATGAAAAAACAGATGATTGTGAAGAGGTTAAATAGATGAGATCTCTGAATTTCTTAAGGTGCAAATTTGCACATCACAGTTGTAATAAACAGTTTTGGGAGGTGCTCTCTGACTTCCTCCTGCCTTTTAATCCAATGTATTTTCTTGTAACTGGTGTGATTGCTTCAGGCCTTAAAATTTTCATTAAAGAATCATTTTTTGAGACTAAGACTGTTCTTTGTCTCTTTAAAACACAAATGCAATGAAAAAATAACATGTTAACTTGATACTAACTAAAAGTCCATCTATATTTTCAAATATGAATTAGTAATTTAGCTCAGGCATTAAAAACTTGACTGATAAATTGATGGAGAGATGGAGGCATTCTGAGCATGGATTTCTGCCTAAAGAGGGGTGGCCTCAGTGAGGTGCTGCAGCAGAAAGACATCTTAATTTGGAAATGCACACAGCAAGGATAAGTTCTAAGAAATTTGCTCCCACACTTATTGATTTTATCACATTCAGTCTCTTTATTCTCCTTCGGTCTCATGTTTTCTAGCCTGAAATACACTTCAAAGGAGAAAAAGGAAACTTTTTAAAAGATAAGCAAAATCAAATATTTTCACTTCAAATATTTTCCTATACCATCTAAAAATGTTCCTTCCGTTCACTGGCAGATTATTACACTGAATGATAAATGTTCAATGTCTCTATTTTATTATCTTATAACACTTAGAATCTTGTTTTAAATCCCATCATACTACTGAAACTTCCACGCTGAAGAATTTTTATCACCAAAACAATGCCATCTTTGTTTTCTTCTCTGACTTTTGTAATTTTCACTGTTGGCGCAAAAAAGCAGATATTTATTTCTCATAGTTTTAGAGGCTGTGTTCTGATGAGATCTGTCTTTTAGACTGTAGATTGCTAGTTTCTAGTTGTAGCCGCACATGGTGAAAGGAAGGAGAGCTAGCCCTCTATCCTGTCCTCATGAGGGCACTAATCCGTCTTATGAGGATTTGCCCTCATTACCTAATACTCTCAAAGTGGCCCCACCTCCTACATTCAAACTGGAGATTGCATTCCAACATATGGATTTTGGCGTGGTCTACAAGAACTATCAGTCCTTCATTGTCCCTTACTATTTGTGACACTTTGAAAAAACCTTTACTAACTCCTTAAGCCTTCAATTGTCTCTGAAATTCTATGACATTTGAGTTTCCACCACAAAATTTTTCCCTTAATTCTATTTTATTTTAAATTGTTCACCATTATTTCATAACTTTGTAATCTGAATGTTCTCAGGACTGTGTAGATTTTAATAAGTCATTAGCTCAATCTTACATATGTCATTACAGAACTTAGGGGCCACACTCTGGGATCTTCATTATTTCTGGGGCCCCAAGAGATATTGTAATGTGCTCAGGAGCAACACTGCTCATATTTTGCTGCACTGGCCATTTGGAAGTGGTGCCTCAACATGGACTTTCTCCTTCTAGGGGAAGGCCCTGAAGTGGGTGCTGTATTTGCTCCTGTTTTTCTGTCAATCACAGGGATTTTTACCAATGGATTCTTTGATTTTATTTTATTTTATTTTTTTTTTTAGAGAGTCACAACTGTAGAGATATGTGGGAAATAACAGAGAGGTAAAATGAGCCTTGTATTCAACTTCATGCTAAATTTAATTACTTGCACTCCATTCCCTCACTCCCCAAAACTGTATACTTTATGATATGAGTATTATATAACTCTACTTGGAAAATCATCTGGACTTTTCCCATCTCTAACATTGCTTCCTACAGAGCTCAAACATGGTTCCTTTTTGGAATCGATGCTGTATCTTTTTTTCTTCTCCTGTGTCTTCCGATGAGTTTGTGTACAAAGCAGCTCCCATCTCTTATTACTCCTGCTTTCTTCTTAGATAAAACTACTAAAAGTCCTCATGTAAATGAGCCAATAAAAATAAAGATAGAAGTGTGCAAGAAATAAAGAAGTTACAAGCCATTCCAAATTTTCTTTTGTTTTTCTTAGGAACCCCAGTTTATACTTCTATGTTGCCTTTGAGTTTGGTTGAGAAGATATTTAGGGGAGGATCTCTGTTTTCCTTGTTCATCAAAGTGCCTAATGCAATGCTCTGCAAGTGGCAGTGTGCAATAAATACTGGATTACTTAATTAGAAATAAAACATTTTCTCTTAGGACACTTTCAAGCATCAAGTGGAAAATTATACAGAAAAAAAAGGAGAACACTTGATAACCCAGAGATTTTATTAATATATTCTTCTACATAGAATTTTGCTAAAAACTATTTTATTGTCACTATTGTCAGAGATTACATTATGAAATCTTAACAAATTTATGGTTTTTAGATTCCTCAATAAGTAGGCAATCCTTGGTAGAACAACCCTTCAAGTAACTGGTACTTAATTATCATATCTTCATGAAGAAAAAAACATATATTTGACCACATTTGGAGGTTCAAGGGGATGTGGGATCATTACAAATTAAAACAAAACATTTCTGAACTTACAAAAATACCAAGGAACCATGTGATTATATGGTTGATTCCAAAGATTGTGGATGATCGCAATGACATTTGAATGTTCCAAGGAATAAGTGGGTCTGCATCAGAATCTGAGCAAACCCAGGACCGGCAATAGCACTGAGGATTTAGAAAGCTAAGTTCTTGCAGTGAATTAAGTTATGTGAGAATTATGCCTTATGTCATATAAATAAACCTTATTGTGTGTGTAATATACATGTGTGTGTATTATGTGTGAGTATTATGTGTATATGTGTAATATGTGTAATATATATATTATACATATACTTCCATCACTCATATTTACAAAGTAATTTCAAGTTTACTCTATGCTCCTCTGATCTTTCAACAGTATTAGGGGCTTGTGGTTCTAAGATATGGGTTACAGGTATAGCAATGTTCTTTAACTTCTATCCTTGCTTGTTTTTCAAATGATGCTATATTATAGAAATAAGGAAGAATATAAACTAACCTTAACTCGTTTGAAGAGAAGACTGTTCAAACAAAGTTTATGCTGCTCACTTAATTCTTGAATAAAGAACTTTCTCCACTCACTGCAATATTTGACCTTTTATTCATTGTTATTCCTGGCCATTCAAAAAAAAAAAAAAACAAACAAACCATGTTTTAAAGCTTGACTGTCTATCTGTTTTAGTTGGCATAATGAATAAATATCTTCCAGATGCTGTATTAATTCCATGTTTTTAGCTTTTATTACAGGTGAGTCTTTTTTTTTTTTTTGAAGCAAATATACTGCACATTTATATTTAGCCATTATCAAAGTTGAGAGTCAGGAGGGAAAGGAAAATTATAATCAGAATTCCAGGCATTACAAAATCTATGTCTTAATTAGATTTGTTAACTATTTTATCTAGTACGTATATTTCCATTTTGGACCCTGGTGAATTAGCACTTTTATTTGGTTTGTATTTTATAGAGATATGGGAATCTGAAAGGAAAAGGCAAAGAATTACTCATTTGAAGTGATTAATTCAGACTTCTTCCACTATCATTTCTTTCCTACTTTGGTGAACCTGCCATGCTAATAAGGCTCCTTAAGTGTTGGTGCTCCTCCAACATGTGCTGTACGTGCATGAGGATGAAGGATAATGCACTTGGCGAGTATGGGCAGGTGTGCTTCATCAGAACACCAGAGAAGAGTGTTCAATAAATTGGTAATTGAACTCTTTAATTGTGTGGTCCAGAAATACTGAACTAAGTAAGAGATGCTGGGGAGATGGAGCAGGAACAATAATCCAAGATAGGGAAGTTGAAAGAGTGACTTGGACAGAGTGCAGAGAGAGTGTTTTCTGAGAATAGACATTTATTTGTTATTAGAGTGAAGTTCTTCTATGTAGCTCCTCTTTGCATTCACCAAAGTAATTTGACACATTTTTTTACATTAAGGCATTGAATAAATAAATATATTTTGAATATATTTCATATCATAAAATACAACATATTTTCCTACCAAAGAATAACTTTTATTAAATTTCCAATTTACCATTGGTTTACATGGATAACAAAGTGATATTTAGCCCATAACTATGTTTATTTCACTTTTTAAATAATATGTTTTATGTTTTCAAGAAAATCAGGTTTACAGTATAATCAGGTTTACAGTGAGCGGAAAGTACAGAAAGTCCCCATATCCTCTTTCCCCCCACATGGCCCCCCTCACTATTAACGTCCTCAACCAGAGTGTTGTATTTGCTACAGTTGATGAACCTACATTAATACATTATCATCACCCAAAATGTATAGTTTATGTTAAGCCTCACGTGGGGAGGAGGAGATAAACAGGCTGACACTGAAGATTTTTGGAGCTGTAAACTATCTTGTATTATATTATAATGCATCACAGTACAATGATGGAAACATGCCATTATATGTGCCACAACTATGTTTTTAATGCATAATCCCCAAACGTTCTATTTCTGTACATCAGAGATATTTCTGAGTAATGACATTTTGAGTGCAGAGGAATCCTGATCTTTTTACATGGATTTCTGAAAGGCCACTTTTATTTGCTTTATTTTTCAGAACTTCTATAATATTGGAAATTTCATTACTTGTGTCTTATTACAAAAAAGATCAATTTTCAGAAAAAAATTTTTTTTAGTTTCTAGTTGCTCATCTTCATTTTTTCCTCTCAAGTTATTAAGTCTCTTTTAAAAAAGTCTCTTTGAATAAGGATTGTATACGTCTTGCTTATGTCTGTATTTTCCTTTTTGGATTTGGGGGTAGGGGCAAACTAGCAGATGCTGGGAGACAGGGTAGCTTCATTTTGTTGAGACCATCTATCTGGAAGCTAGCAGGCTTGTACTCTTTTGCTATGACTCTGAAAAGAATTATCCTTTGCTGCCAGTTCTCTCTATAAGCAAGTAGCAACCCTCAGTTTCCTTATGTAATTTAAAACATAATTATTGCATACAAAATCTCTGTTTTACCTGATTCAATAGGCAATGTAATGGCAAAATCACATGGCAAATTATTTATAACTGAAATGTGCAGTAACTTATTAAAAGTTATCTCAGCAACTGAAAATATAATGCATGCCACCTGTGTCATTTTAAATATTTTAGCATCCACATATTAAAAAGTAAAAATAAGTCAGTTAAATTGTTTCGTATATTTATTTAAACATATTCAAACATTTATATCTAAATATTGACATTATAACATGTAATCAATATTAATATTACTAATGAAATTTACATCCTTTTTCTCATACTAAGCTTTCAAAATCTAATGTGCATTTTTTATTTAAAACATCTTTCACTTAGGATATTGTATTTTTATTACATATGTTAATCTGTATTTATGTGTAATAAAATGTAGAGTTGCAAACAGAAATATATATATGTATATATATATATATATATATATGTTTGAGTTGTCTAAACATAGTTTAAAGATTTACAATAGATGAATCAAATATCAGATTTTGGATTTAAGTTTTTTTTTAACATTGTGCAATTTTAATTTTAATTTAATTTTTTATTGTCCTATTACCATTGTCCCAATTTCCATGGTTGATTTGCCCATTTCGCCCACTCCCCCCTCTTCTTCAGTCAGTCCCCACCCTGTTGTCCATGTTCTGGGTCATTATAAGTGTTCATTAACCAGGCCCTTCCCCTTCTTTCCTCCCTTATCTCCCCTCTCAAGTCCCTGTAAATTTGTTCCCTTGTTTCCATGACTCTGGTTCTATTTTGCTCATTTGTTTGTTTTGTTGATTAGTATTTACGTTTTTTTTAGTAGACTTGTTTTATTTTTATTTTTTGGCCACTTTGGCAAATTTTATTATATTGTATTTTATTTTTAAATATATTTTATTGATTATGCTATTATAGCATTATATGATTATGCTATTACAATTTTTCCATTTTTTTCTTTCCTTTATTCCCCTTCACCCTGTACCCACCTGCATCATCCCCCAAACTTAGTTCATGTCCATGGGTCATACACATAAGTTCTTTGGCTTCTCCATTTCTCATACTATTCTTAACCTTCCCCTGTCCAGTTTGTACCTACCATTTATGCTGCTTCTTCCCCATAACTTCTCCCCACATTCTCCCCTCTTCCTCTCCCCGCTGATAACCCTCCACATGATCTCTATTTCTGTGAATCTGTTCCTGTACTAGTTGTTTGCTTACTTCATTCTTATTTTTGCTTTTTTTTTTTTAGGCTTGCTTGTTGATTGTTTTGAGTTTGTTGTCATTTTATTGTTCATGTTTTTGATCTTCTTCTTTTTCTTAAATAAATCCCTTTAACATTTCATATAATAAGGGCTTGGTCATGATGAACTCCTTTAACTTGACCTTATCTGAGAAGCACTTTATCTGCCCTCCCATTCTAAAAGATAGCTTTGCTGGATAGAGTAATCTTGGATGTAGACTCTTGCCTTTCATGAGTTCAAATAGTTCTTCCCAGCTCCTTCTTGCCTGCAAGGTTTCTTTGGAGAAATCAGCTAATAATGGAAACTCCCTTATAGGAAACTGTCACCTCCTCTCTTGCTGCTTTTAAGATTCTCTCCTTATCTTGGATCTTGGGTAATGTTGCAATTATGACATTCCTTGGTGTGTTCCTCCTTGGGTCCAATTTCTTTGCGATTCTCTGAGCTTCCTGGACTTCCTGGAAATCTACTTCCTTTGCCATATTAGGGAAATTCTCCTTCTTTATTTCTTCAAATAAGTTTTCAATTTCTTTCTCTACCTCTTCTCCGTCTAGCACCCCTATGATTCGGATGTTGGAGCATTTAAAGTTGTCCTGGAGGTTCCTAAGCCTCTCCTATTTTTTTGAATTCTTGTTTCTTCATTCTGTTCTGGTGGAATATTTATTCTTCCTTCCGCTCCAAACTGTTGATTGGAGTCCCAGTTTCCTTCTAATCACAGTTGGTTCCCTGTACATTTTCCTTTGTTTCACTTTTCATAGCCTTCACTTTTTCCTCTATTTTGCAACTTGCACAACAATTTCTGTGAGCATCCTGATTACCAGTGTTTTGAACTCTGACTCTGATAGGTTGGCTATCTATTCATCACTTAGTTCTATTTTTTCTGGAGTTTTGATCTGTTCTTTCATTGGGACCATATTTTTTTGTCTTGGCATGCCTGTTACATGGTAATGGGTGGAGCCTTAGGTATTTGCCAGAGTGGGGCAACCCATGTCATGTTATAGTACTGTCTGTGGAGGAGTATTGGTTAAAGAGGGAACAATGCTAATTGCTCAGTGCTAGGCGGGCTTTCAGTCACTTCCTCTGCTACTCACAAGCAAACTGGGCCCTTCTGGTGTTGATTCCTGGGTGAGTGGGTGGGTTTGTGTACCTTCTAGAACCCTCTCCAACAAACTCTCCTGTGAGGCTGGGAGTTTTTCTCACCACCTGAACCCCCACAGGTTTTTTCCGTCAGAGATTTTTCAGGTTTTAATCCCCTGTGCTGGAATCCTGGGTTGTGTGGTCTGTCTTGCTCCCCAGTTGTTCCTTCTGGTTTATCTGCATGCAAATGTGGGGCCACCCGCTCTGACCGCTGACACCTCACCCAGTCCTCCAGCCACTGCCTTGCCACAAGTCCTTTCTACCCTGGCTGCCCATTGCCCCCCCTCCTGCTGGTCTGGATAAATGTCTCTTCTTTAACCCCTTGGTTGTTGGACTTCCATAAAGTTTGACTTCCTGGAAGTTCAGGTTACATTTGTTTTTATATTTGTTGTTGTCCTTCTTTTGGCTGTGTGAGGAGGCAAAGTGTATCTACCTATGCCTCCATCTTGGCCAGAAGTCTGTCTTCAATAGACTTGTTTTAGAGCAATTTTAGGTTCACAGTGAAATTGAGAAGGTACAGAGATTTCCCATAGATCTCCTGTCCTCAAACTTGAATATCTCCTCCTATTATCAATATCACCTACCAGAGTGATACATTTACTAAAATTGATGAAATGTCATTTTATCATCAAAAGATCATAGTTTACATTAGGGTTCAGTCTTAGTCTTCTATGGTTTGGAGAAATATACCCACCATTATTGTTTCATTGAGAGTAATTTAATTGCCCTCAAAATCTTGTGTTCCACTTATTTATTCCTCTCCCTACCCATTTCCTGTCAACCACATATCTTTTTACTGTCTCTGTAGTCTAGCCTTTTCTAGAATGTCATTTAGTTGGAGTTATACATTATATAGCCTTTTCAGGTTGCCTTGTTTTACTCTGTAATATACATTTTAGTTTCCTTCATGTCTTCTCATGCCTTGATATCTCATTTTTTCTTGGAATAATAATAATAATAATAATAATAATAATAATCCATTGTCTGAATATAACAGTTCATCTATCCTTCACCTAATGAAGGAAATTTTGGTTGCTTCTATGTTTTTGAGATTATGAATAAAATTGCTATAAATATCTGTGTTTAAGTTTGTGTGCACAAGTAAATTTTCAACTCCTTGAATAAATCCAAAGGAGTGCATTGTTGGATCATATGGTGAGAGTATGTTCTGTTTTATAAAGAGTCTTCCAAAGTGGCTGCATCGTTTTGTATCCCACGAACAGAATCAGTGGTTCCTGTTGCTATACAACCTCAGCCGCATTTGGCGTTGTCAGTCAGTGGTCTTGATTTTGGTCATTCTGTTAAGTGTATGTGGTGGTATCTGAGTGTTTTAGTTTGCATTTCCCCGGTGACATATGATGTGGAGCATTTTTATATGCCTATTTGTATTCTGTATATCTTCTGTATTTTGTATATCTTCTCTGAGGAGGTAGCTGCTCAGTCTTTGTATTTTTTTTAATCAAGATTTTTTGATTTTTCATTGTTGAGTTTCAAGAGTTCTTTGCATATTTTGAAAGACCATTTTTGTCAATTATGTCTTTTGCAAATATTTTCTTACAGTCTATGACTTGTCTTGTGAATCCCTTGACAGTTCTTTCATAGTTCAGAAGTTTTCAACTTTAATGAATTCCAACTTACCAATTCTTTCTTTTATGAATTATGCCCTTGATGTTATATCTAAAAAGCCATTGCCAAACTCAAGGTCATCTTGATTTTCTCATGCAAACTTCTAGGAGTTTTACAGTTCTGCATTTCACATTTAGATCTGTGATTCATGCTGAGTTAATTTTTTCTGAAGGATTCTGTTGGATAGATTCATTTTTTTTTTGCATGTGGATGTCCAATATTATATTTAAATTTAAAGTAATTAAAAATTAATAAAATTTGTAGTTTAGCATCTCACTTGCAGCAGACACATTTCAAGTATAGTAGTGGAATACAGCTACTGGCTAGCCTAGTGTTTACTGTACATATGAAGTATTGGGAATTGAAGTCTTCTAAGCTTCCTACAGCTCTTCAGGAATCAGATCACTGATAGCATTATTTATTCAGGTATCCAGTTTCCCCTTTAAGTACCTTGGCATAAAGGTCTGACTGATTCTGTTTCTCTATGGATGAAAATGATTTCAGCTTCTCCCTGGGTGAGTTTGGCTTCTTTGCTGTAGTTTTCCAACCACTTTTTGTTGTCCCCCTTAGTAATCCAGGTATGTTTCTTTCCTATTCCTTTTGTAGTTTACTCATCATGATAATCACACTTACTCCACATAGCTACATGCAGTGGTGCCACATGAATCCAATTTCTTCTGGTCTTTCACAATTCTAGATACTAAATAACTCATGTAATAACAAAAAAAAAAACCCCTACTTCTTCATTTACAGACATTCTGTAATAAAAGATGGACCTTTCTAAATGGTGATAGGGGTTGGAATCTTTGTTTGCCAGACATTTAACCATTCTACAGCATATTAATTTTACTAAGCTTTGATTGAACAACCAATGCATAGCATTAGCATGAATCAAAAGTTCAATTGGGTAACTAAAGTTATTTTTATTTTACCTCTTTTGCACTAAAGTCAACAGTTTAAAATATAACTTGAAATTAAGGTAGCAATATTTTTTCAACCTGTGGTTAAACTCATCTACTTTAAAACCAACTAGGGAGCTTTCAAAAAAGGTCAGAACCCTGGACCTCCCCACAGAGATTCTGATTCAGTAGGTATGGAGTGGAGCCTAGTAGTTTATCTTTAATTCTGATATTCACTGAAGTTTGAGAACTGCTGGATCAGAGGTTATTTTAATGACCTAAATGAATTTAGAATTTTAACATTGGTTCAATTTTGTGTTTCTATTTGGTTTAAAGTATTATGTTTGATTTTCACTTCGTGATTTGTCCCCTTATTTTATGGTTGGGTGGCCTTTTCTTTTGACATCCTAATCATATATGTGCGTAGAAATGGAACAAGCAATAATTAAGGTAATATAAAAACCTTGATAATTGGCATTTTAATTAGCTACATTATATGTCCTTTAGAAATAAAACCTTTTAAAATGTAAACAATAGGCCCATTACAAGTTATATATAGAGAAATTTCAGTTAAAGCCTGGCACATTGCTATATCTATATTTAGATAGTACAAAGACTTCTGTTTTTTATTTTAAATTTCCTACCTGCCCATATGTTTTCGAAAAACACCTGAGACACTTTAAAAGGTAATGTTTTTTAAAAAGTTATTTTAGGAAGTGATTCATTTTAGTTTATTTCATTTGGTAAATAATGTTAAAATGAGTCCTTTCATTTGCAACTTTAGTTACTTTAATAATTTGGATGTAATTTTGTTTAGCACTATTTACATGGTTGCTTGTAATGCATATATCTTTGTTTGAATCTCACTATGTTTTTAATTGTTTTGTATTTGTCATTTCTACAGTTTCCCCCCACATGTGTTAAATTCGGAGGTTTTGCCAACTATAAAGCCAAACAAAGAGATTGAAATATATTAATTATGGCAAGAATAACATACTCATATTAGCAACTGCATGCAATTATCTATATATTTTCAACACTGCCTTGAAATTTGTCTATATATTTTTAATTGATTGTTTTCCTACTTCCTGAAAAAATTATTTTATACCTCATTTTATTCCTCATCTTCTAACTCTCCACCCTTCACTAACATAATTCATGAAGGAAAAAAGAAAATAGTAGATTAGAATAAATTCCCTCATCTTCTAACCAAGAAATAGACATATGCTTACCCCCATTGTCACTCAGATTATTTATTTTCTTATATAAAATGCACACAGTGTCTCTAAACTTATTAAAGGACCATCCCTCCACTAGTAAACTGGATTCTATACCTTTTCATCTATTCAAAAATGTGGCTCTCATGGGTAGCTCCTCTCCTTATCTTATCTGTGGTTTTACTCATTTTTTTTATTTGACTGATTTTTATTTTATTTATTTTTCTCTCTTTTTAAAAAATTGTTGTTCAAGTACAATTGTTACATTTCCCCCCACCACTTCCACCACCCTAGCCATCCCCACCTCCCACCCTTGATCCTACCCTCCATTGGCTTTGTCCATGTGTCCTTTATGTCCATTGATGATCCTTCTCCCCACCCCCACCCCCATTATCCTCTCCCAACTACCCTCTGGTTACTGTAAGTCTATTCTTTATTTCAGTGTCCCTGGGTATATTTTGCTTGCTTGTTTTTGTTGTTGTTGATTAGGTTCCACTTATAGGTGAGATCATATGGTATTTGTTTTTTACTGCCTGGCTTATTTCACTTAGTATAATGCTCTCCGGTTCCATCCAAGCTGTCACAAAGGGTAGGAGCTCCTTCTTTCTGCTGCATAGTATTTGCTTGTGTAAATGTACCACAGTTTTTTTTTTTTTATTTTAATTGTTGATCTTGTACAGTTTTCTGTCTTTTATTCTCACCCCAACCCACCACCCCAGCCCTTCCCTCCCATTTCCACCCCCCCATAGTTTTTATCCATGTGTCCTTTTTACTTGTTTCTGTAAATCCTTCCCCTTTTCCCCTGAAATTCCCTCCCCTCTCCCCTCTCCCCTCTGGTGACTTTCAGCCTGTTCCCAATTTCTATGTCTTTGGTTATATTATGCTTGTTTCTTTGTTTTGTTGATTAGGTTCCTGTTAAAGGTGAGATCATATGGTATTTGTCTTTCACTGCCTGGCTTACTTCGCTTAGCATGATGCTCTCAAGTTCCATCCATGCCGTTGCATAGGGTATGAGCTCCTTCTTTCTTTCTGCTGCATAGAATTCCATTGTATAAATGTACCACAGTTTTTTGATCCATTCATTTACTGATGGGCATCTAGGTTGCTTCCAACACTTGGCTATTGTAAATTGTGCTGCTATAAACATAGGGATGCATAGTTTCTTTTGGATTGGTGTTTCAGGGTTCTTAGGATATAGTCCTAGCAATGGAATTGCTGGGTCAAAAGGTATATCCATTTTTAGTTTTTTAAGAAAAATCCATACTGTTTTCCATAGTGGTTGTACCAGTCTGCACTCCACGACTCCACTCTAAGAAGACAAGCAACCCAATTAAAAAATGGGCAAAGGACTTGGGCAGACACCTCTCCAAGGAGGACATACAGAGGATCCAGAGACACATGAAAAAATGCTCGATATCGCTAGCTATCAGAGAGATGCAAATTAAAACAACAATGAGATACCACTTGACACCAGTCAGAATGGCCCTCATAAACAAAGCAACAAACAGCAAGTGTTGGAGAGGTTGTGGAGAAAAGGGGACACTAGTGCACTGCTGGTGGGAGTGCAGACTTGTACCACAGTTTTTTGATAAACTCATTTACTGATTGGCACTTAGGTTGCATCCAGCACTTGGCTATTGTAAATTGTTCTGCTATGAACATTGGGGTACGTAGGTTCTTTTGAATTGGTGTTTCAGATTCTTAGGATATAATCCCAGAAGTGGAATTGCTGGGTCAAAAAGTCAGTTCCATTTTTAGTTTTCTGAGGAAATTCCATACTGTTTTCCATTGTGGCTGCACCAGTCTGCAATCCCATCAACAGTGTACTAGGGTTCCCATTTCTCCACAACCTCACCAGCACTTGTTTCTTGATTTTGTTATGATGGCCATTCTGACCAATGTGAAGTGGTATCTACGCATCTCTCTGATGGCTAGTGATGCTGAGCATTGTTTCATATGTCTCTGGGTTCTCTGTATGAAGAGCTAACCATTATCTTTCATAAACTATTCCAAAAAAATCTAAGAAGAGAGAAGATTCCCAAACTCTTTTTATGAAGCCAGCATCATCCTAATCCCAAAACCAGATAAAGACATAACATAGAAAGAAAACTCAGCCAATATTGCTGATGAACATAGATACTAAAATCCTTAACAAAATATTGGCAAACCACATCCAACAATACATTAAAAAGGTCATACACCATGATCAAATGAGATTCATCCCAGGGATGCAAGGATGGTACAATATTTGCAAATCAATGTATGTAATATATCACATAAACAAAAAGAAATACAAAAATCACATGATCATGTCAATACTTGAGGGAAAAGCATTTGATAAGGTACAGCACCCATTTATGATAAAAACACTCAGAAAATGGTAGTAGAGGGAGTGTACCTCAACATAATAATGGCCATATATGAGAAACTTACAGCCAGTATCGTTCTCAGTGGGCAAAAACTAAAAGCTTTCCCACCCACTAAGATCAGGAACAAGACAAGGATGTCTGCTTTCACCATTTGTATTCAACATAGTATTAGAAGTCCTACCACAGTGATCAGACAAGAAAAAAGAAATAAAAGGCATCCAAATTGGAAAGGAGGAAGAAAAACTGTCATGGTTTGCAGATGACATGGTAGTGTACATAGACAATCCTATAGACTCTGGTTCTTACTTTTAACTTTCCTGTCCAGAAAACTGTTCTGCTAATATTTTTTGAAATGTCTGTCCTAGTTATTCATTAGATTTCACCTTCAATTATTTCTGAGTGACTTTCCACACCCTATTCAATAAATATTAAAGTTTGTTTCTTTTTCTATACCCACCCCCTTGATTCTCTATCTACTCTTGTTTTCCTCTTTATCTTTACACATCCTTGCTTACTTTGTAATTATCTGCCTGTGTTTCAGACTACAAGCTTCATGATGGCAGGGATCACATCAGTCTTCACTTCTGTTCCCTGGCTCTTGGCACAATTGTTGGCCCATGAAAATTTCCCACTAAGTATTTATTGAACACAAAGAAATTTCCACTTAGTGCATTTTGATATTCCATAGCACAATAATTCCCCTATAGGTAAGTATTTGTCACAATGTTTTCTACTGCAAATAATACTTCATAGGACCTTTTCTATATACATTCATGTTATAATTTCTGTAAGAATGATTTGTTGAAGTGAGAATGCTGGGTTATTTCATAGGTGTAACCTTTTTAAAATTCCGATATTTGGAAATCAGAATCTTAATACTTATTAGGTTGATTTTAAATGTAAGAGGAAAATCTCCATTTGTTCAGCCCAAATTCTTTCTCCAGGGCTATTCCTTCCTTACACAGGTAATGAGATATTTATTTTTAGCACCAGGGGTGTACTTCAAGGTGTGGACAGTGATATGTCTTTGTTTCTTCCAACATAGTCTTTTAGTACCAACTATGATTTAATCAACTTCTGCAGACAACTATGCCTCCTTTGCACATTCTCTTCCAAATGCTAGCTTATTTTTGTCTCTGCTGTTGGCTGTGGCTGCTGCTGTTATTGCTGCTTCAGAGATCAGTCTCTCTTCAGTTCACTGCTCCCTGTGTGTATCTTTTTTGTTGTGATTAATGTGCTCTCTGTCCTTTTTGGCATCAGCAGTGTTTTTTTTTTTTTTTCCCTAAAAGCTCTCCTGGTATAAAAAGTTACCCGATGCACAAAGTTTGGGCTGAGCACAGGCTTCCTAATTTTTTCAGTTCTTTGAGAAGAATCAGGACAATGCTGATGTTCAAATAGCTTGAATATATTTAAGACATGCCGAAACCAGCATTGTGATACACCTACATGTCTTTTTCCTATTCAACATTGTTCCATTTCCCTGTATTCCTCTACATAAATACCTAATTCTCCTTTGGGTATGTGCCAAAGCATTCTCTGATTCCCCCAGGTAGACTGAAGCAGTCTTTCTTATAGACTGCTTGTAATTATCAGTATCAAGAGCAAATATGTTTTATTAATTTTGTTTTTTTCCCATGTCTCTTTACCAGACAGACTCTAAACCCTTCAAGGATAGGGAACATGTGGTTAAAGACATCTAGCTTTGCAATCAGAGAGATCTATGTTTGAATCCATTTTTACCACTTTCTAGCTATGTGAACTTGGGCAAGCCACTTAGCTTCAGTTGCCTCATCTATAAAAGCAGTATAATTTAAAAAATGTCACAATGTTACATAGAATTGGTGAGATAATGTCCACAATATGAGGTACAACCAGAAAGTATCCAGTCATGCAGTATAGAAAATACAGGCATTTATTGAAGAAGATACAATGTACAAGAAACATTGTACTTAGGACAATGATGCCTCATCCCCTTCAAAGCAGGCACCTTGGGACCTCACATAGTTGTCCAATCTTTGTTTATTGCAGCCCATACATGTTCAATATTATCAGGTGTTCTGCTTGCTGCAGGCCTTCCAGAATGTGGATCACTTTAAACAGATTCTTAATTATCTTTGAAGCATTTGTGCCACACTTTTATTTGTACTGCACTCATTGGATCATCCCCCAAAGCCTTCTGAATCATCTGGATAGTTTCTGTAGAGGAACGTTCAAGCTTAACACAAAAATTGGTACAGATTCATTGCTCTACTCATTCTGTTATTTTGAATGTGATGGCTAAACAGTACACATGCTTACTCAATGGCATCTATCATGCCCACCGACTAGTACAGTGAAGTAATCATTGTTCATGCACACTCATTCCAGTCCACTCGCCTTGGCTACCAGGTTATATTGATGTCACACAAACCATTCTTGTTATATTAACAATAGCTGGACTTTTCCCAGGCAGACCTCATATGCTTAGAATGGTAACTGGCAAGTTTTACCTCTTCAGTAAATGCTAACTACTATGGCAGCCATGGAAATCACTTCTTGGATAGCAACTTACAGAACATCATTGCCCCGTAGCCTCAGCTGCTATGCTCTGTAGTGCATCCCCACGTTTGCCTTGAGGCCACATCTCCCACAGGCTGATAATGAATGTGGTGGGGATACAAAGGCTGGTCCTTTTTTGGAGACATGGGAACACTCTGACTTTATCTCCAGGACACTCATAACCTTGCTGACTTCCTTAGAATTTCACCATAATGTAAAGTTTTCCCACCACATCTCTTTCCTTTTTTGGGTCTTTCAAAAAGGTCAGGTCTACATTATAGACTGATGGTTTTCCCAGACTCCTCTGCTTCCCTTCCCATGTTCCCTTACAAAAAAGGGGAAAAGTTCACAATGTGGCCTTGAGTCAGCAGACCACTCATTGGTCATTTCCAAGTAACCAAGGGTATATCATTGAAATTGGTACATTTGGCAGTTGAATCAAAACCCACATTGGGTCATTGTTTAGTGCAATAAGCTATCACAGTGGGGATGAGGAGGACATTAGTGCCACTATTAAAACCCTCAAAGACACACTTGTGGTAGTCTTACCATATTCCTCTTTATTTTGCCACATTTATCTTAACATATGTCTGTTTATTTTCTGTGTGGGATTACAGAAGCCCCGTCTTGGAGAGTAACTGTAGACTATTACAATGTAACCAAGTAGTAGTCTTGCTTATGGTTAGTCTGGCTGATGTGCTATCAGTATTAGAGCCAATTCTTAAGGTCTTAGGTACATGATATACAGCCAGTGATTTGGCAAATTTATCCTTCTCCACGCCAATTAGAAAGTAGATCAGAAACAGTTTGCATATCCTAGTTGCCTATAGTACATGTTAACTCTTCTGCTTCTGTGATCATACAGTCCAAAGAGACCTGGACTGCATGAATATACACAGAATGTTACAGAGGTTCATGTCAACAATGGCATTAGGCTGATTGGACAGAATGAGCAAGAGGTCGCTAGAATGCTGGAGAATTTGGTTAAGACACCTGTACTCGGAGGGTGAGAGAAATTCTAGGAAGTTTCAGGGATCTACCACATTTATGACATTGATGGGTACAATGATCAGAGGTGTGCCAAGATATCTCCTCCAACATAAAAGATAAATTGCTGTATCTTGTGTCCCTGTAATGAAAAAGAAAACATAGTACCTGGCAGATCTTTCTTGGCTTCTGGATGTACCACAGTCCACGACTGGGAGTACCACCTTGGTGCAAAAGTGGGTGACATGGACGGTTGCCGGCTTTAAGTGGAGTTGGGGTGAGAAAATAGCTCCGCAGCACTTCCAGGCTGCTGTGCTCTAGCTTAGCCATGTGGGTCATGTGATGCAGCTGACTAAAGTGTTTCCAGTGTCAGCAGTAGAAAGAAGTAGTGCAGAGATTATGGCAAGACCAAGTGGGAGAATTCAATGTGAGTTCATAGAATCTGGAATAAGGTCATGCTATCTGTGACAGAGAGTGCACACTTTCAGAAATAGTTCTTAATGTGTTACTGGGCCCCAGAAGAGATGGAATGATTGGCTTTGGAGCAAATGCCAAGGGACCATGCATCTGGGAATGTGCATTCTAAGCTAGAATTTGTCAGACCTGTTGAGTTAAAGTCAGATGGACCCATCAACAGCCCATTCTAAGATGGAAATCGCACATTGGGATGGAGCCCAAGAAGGATCAGATATAGAAGAAAGCTGCACAAGAAAGCACATAACCCCATGTCACCACCATTGATTGTACCAGTGCTCCTTTCCTCAATCTTGACTATGTGGGATCTCCCACACACAGCTAAAGGAGCAGGGAAAAGCCTGAACTTGGCACATTCTAGGACCTTAGTATGTCATAAGTGAATGCGAGTTATTGGTTTAGCTTCTGCTTTCGTGCAGTTATATAATGATTATTCCTGTTTTATGGATGAAGAAACTGAGGCCACGTGAATTACGTAACACTCATTACCTGGAGTTAATGACTATGGGGACTGGAAAGCAGATGTCTGCTTTGTGCTGTAATGTGCTGTCTGTGACATCTTCTTGCTTTTCATGTTTACCACAAGGTGGTATCTTCATTTTGGAAAGTTAATCAGGTTCATTATTAGCAATGAAATTATAGCACAGTTCATGTTCCACTTTTAAAATGTCATGCCCCATTTGCTAACCTAAAAACCGGTATCCACATACGTTGAGTCACTTTTTTCAATTAGTTGCAAAAATGGGTAGAGATTGGGAGGAGCTGTGAATTTATGCATACCAATGAAACCTTAAAATAAAATGTTTCCATGTGCAACTTCTAGTCTTGTTGGATAACTTTACTTGATTGAAAATTACTTGAGAAAGATGAAATCATAAATTACCTTAAATTCACTGAAAGCCTGTGAACCACCTATATTAGGTGTGAAGCTGATTAAGTTTCATCGTGAATGGAAATAAGTTGAGAAAACAGCATGGGTAACATTTCAAATATATCTTCAGAAAGAATGTTGATAATATCAGTTCCACTGGATCCAATATGGGACAACAGTGTAAATACATTGTCACTATCAATATAATTGCTAAAGTTTTATTTAGCACTCACACTTTCCACTGGTTCTACTAATATTTTTTTATTGTTGTTCAAGTACAGTTGTCTCCATTGTCCCCCTGGCCCCCCACCCACCCACCCCCACCTCCCACCCTCAATCCTACCCCCTTTTGCTTTGTCCATGGGTCATTTATACATGTTCCTTGACAACCCTTCACCTGTTCTCCCCCATTACCCTCCTCTTCCCTCCCCTCTGGTTACTGTCAGTTTGTTCTTTATTTCAACGTCTCTGGTTATATTTTGCTTGCTTGTTTGTTTTGTTGATTAGGTTCTGCTGATAGGTGAGATCATATGGTATTTATCTTTTACTGCCTGGCTTAGTTCACTTAGCATAATGCTCCCTACTCATATTTCTTACGGTGCATATTTGCCATATTTTTTGCTACTGCTGATTCATTCTTTCATTTATTCCTTCTTCAACACACTTTTAGCTTAGCATACATTAGGCACTGTACTCTTGTAGTATAGATTTTTAACCTGCATTAGTGATAGAAAACACACTGTTAAATTATGACAAGGTAACATTTTGTAGATAAAGAAAATGAAGCAAACACTGTTGATCAACTCCTTCAGTATGACACAGCTAGTGTGTGAAGGATTTGAAATTCAGACCAGGAAATATGGTTCTGGAGCCAATGCTTTAATCACTATTTTGTTTCTCACAAAGTTCCTAGTCTCGTATCACTCCATTTCTCTGGTTTAAGATGTCACTGGTATATTTCTTAGGGAAACATCTGTAATTCCATTAGGAAAATGAAACATAGTGGCAAAAAAGAAGTAAGTTTTTGGTGGCCTGTTACCTATTTGTGAGGGCCTGTGGCAACTTATCTTCGACCTCAGAAAACTTTTTATTATTTTTTAAATTTTGTTCTTTTTATCATAAAGCACCTGGAAAGGATTTGATAGGTGTTGTGTCTGTGCAACCGCTATAGAATTTGGCATTGTAGATCTGATGAAAATTATTAAAGACACCTTTATATGTGACTTAGTAATAGTAAAAGAATTTAAATGAAAATATGAACGAAGCCCACACCGGTGAGGTATTTGATTTGATTGAAACATTGTCCCATAAACCCAAAGGGCATGGGTTCGATTCCTGGTCAAGGCACATGCCTGAGTTGTGAGTTTGGTTCTGGTCAGGGAGTGTATGGGAGGAACAATGTTTCTCTCTCAAAACATTGGTGTTTCTCTCCATTTCTCTTTCTTTCTGTGTCTCGCATTCTCTCTAAAATCAATAAATATGTCCTTGGGTGAGGATAAAAAATATGAATGGATGCAATCATTTTGATATGTGGCAAGGTTATTTTGGGAAAAGATGTAAATATAATACACAATTGAGGTTGAATTTGTATGACTTTGTTATCCATAAAATTTGGGTAATAATGAGCTCATTTAGAATTCTTCAGGAACATGGATACAATATGGCAAGTTATATGTTCTGAAATAAAACAGGCAAATGTACTAATGCTCAGAGAACATGATAACTGAAGCTGACTTTGGATATCTAACTGATAATATCTTAATGTGATTTTGGAATGGTGTAGTTTTACCACAACTGTATTTTCATATATGTGATTTGTTTTCATAGGTTCAGCATCTTATATGTTAGAAATTAAAATCTTCAAATGATTGAACTAATCCTCTGAAGTGCATGAATTAAAAAAAATAACAGAAACCATAGTTTTTTTTCTATTAAAGGCAGAAATAATTTGAGTCCAAACCAGTGAGAATCTTTTTCTGTTTTCTAATTGCTATATTGGGTGTGCTTGTCACCTGTAGCATCCTTTGAAATTAATTCAATAACTTAGTTTGCTAAAATAAAAAAAAATAAACAAAAAGTCCATCACAGTTTGGATATCCTGGAGTAGAAATCCCATGATTATTTCCAACTGGTCCCTGTTTCGTTTCCCAGTTGTGTGCACTCAGGCCCATCTGCTGCTATGGCACAGTGACAGTTCACACTCTCGTTGGAGCCCTGACTTGCTTAACTAAAACAGGGGTTTCAAGTCAATGTTCAAATAATTTTATTTTTACTGAGCTTTGTTCTATTAAATTTCACTCTCTATTTAGTATGCTCAGTAACAATACACTTTTTTAAATATATTTTATTGATTATGCTATTACAGTTGTCTTATTTCTCCCCCATCATCTCCCTCCACCCTGCACACCCTCTCCCACCCACATTCCCCCCTTTAGTTCATGTCCATGTGTCATAAGTTCTTTAGCTTCTACATTTCCCATACTATTTTTGCCCTCCCCTGTCTATTTTCTACCCACCGTCTATGCTACTTATTCTCTGTACCTTTTCTCCCTCTCTCCTCTTCCCATGCCCCTGTTGCTAACCCTCCATATGATCTCCATTTCTGTGGTTCTGTTCCTGTTCTAGCTGTTTACTTAGTTTGCTTTTGTTTTAGGTGTGGTTCTTAATAGCTGTGAGTTTGCTGTCTTTTCACTGTCATATTTTTTATCTTCTTTTTCTTAGATAAGTCCCTTTAACATTTCCTATAATAAGGGCTTAGTGATGATGAACTCCTTGAACTTGACCTTATCGGAGAAGCGCTTTATCTGTCCTTCCATTCTAAATGACAGCTTTGTTGGATAGAGCAATTTTGGATGTAGGTCTCTGCTTTTCAAGATTTCAAATATTTCTTTCCAGCCCCATCTTGCCTGGAAGGTCTCTTTTGAGAAATCAGCCGACAGTCTGATGGGAACTCCTTTGTAGGTGACTGTCCCCTTATCCCTTGCTGCTTCTAGAATTCTCTCCTTCATTTTAATCTTGGCTAATGTAATTACGATGTGCCTTGGTGTGTTCCTCCTTGGGTCCAACTTCTTTGGGACTCTCTGAGCTTCCTGGACGTCCTGGTAGTCTATTTCCTTGGCCAGATCGGGGAAGTTCTCCTTTATTATTTGTTCAAATAAGTTTTCTACTTGTTGCTCTTCTTCTTCCCCTTCTGGGACCCCTATAATTTGGATGTTGGGATGTTTAACGATGTCCCGGAGGTTCCTAAGCCTCTCCTCATTTTTTTGAATTCTTGTTTCTTCCTCGTTTTCTGTTTGGTTGTTAGTTTCTTCCTTCTGGTCCACTCCATTGATTTGAGTCCCAGTTTTCCTTCCATCTCTATCGGTTCCCCATGCGTCTTCCTTCATTTCACGTATTGTAGCCTGCATTTTTTCATCTAATTTGTGAGCAAAATCAACCAATTCTGTGAGCATTTTGATGACCAGTGCTTTGAACTGTGCATCTGATAGGTTGGCTATCTCTTCATGGCTTAGAGGAATTGACTCTGGGGTTTTCATTTTTTCTCTGGTTTGAGCCATTTTTGGTGGTTTTTTTTTTTGTTGTTGTTGTTTTATTTTGTTTTGGTTTTAGTCTGGTCGCGGCTATTACGTAGTGAGGGGTGGAGCCTTAGGTGTTTCTCAGGGCGGGGCAGTCCAGTCGCTGGGTTGTGACGATTTAGGTGGGGGCGGGGTCCGAGAGGGAAGAATGGCGCCTGTTCCGCTCTCTCCTGGACTCCGGTCCCTTCCGCTGCTTCCCCTTCGCCTGGATTATCTGCGCATGCACGCGTGCTGGTACGTAGTGCGGAGTGGAGCCTCAGGCGCTCCCCAGAGTGGGGCAGCCCAGTCGCTGGGTTGTGATGCTGTATGTGGGGGCGGGGTCTGAGAGGGAACAATGGTGCCTGCTCCGCTCTCTCCTGGATTCAGTCCCTTCCGCCACCTACCCTCTGCCTGGACTGTATGCGTGCGCGAATGTGGGACCACTGGTCAGTCAGCCGCCTTGTGCAGCCTCACTGGGTCTGCGCAGTTGCCCCTCTGTGCTCAGGGTCCGCCAGCTGCTGCCTGTGCACCTGGGAACTGCCAGCCTCTGCTGCTTGCATTCCTGGGTCCGCACCTCCACTTTTTCCTACCGCGACTCCTCCCCTCTTACCAGTCTGGATGAATGGTTGTTGGACTTCCGTACAGTTCAATTTTCTATGAGTTCTGATTGTTTTCTTGTTTCTAAATATTTGTTGTCCTTAATTTTGGTTGTGAGATGAGGCACAGTGTGTTCGCCTACGCCTCCATCTTGGCCGGAAGTAACAATACACTTTTAAGCTCATCTGTAATGAGCTTAAATCCTTCAACAAGACCACTTTTTCTTGAAAAACTTTTTATTTTAGTATTGATTTTTACTTACAGAAAAGTCGCAAAGATAGTGCAGAGAGTTTTCACATACCTCACACCCACTGCATTTACCATTATTAACATCTTACATTAGTATGATATTTGAAACAATTAATGAGCCAATGCTAATACATCAGTACTAACTAGTTTGTACTTTATGCAGACTGACTTAGATCTTACTTAATCTCGTTTCGTTTCTAGGATCCTTACATTGAGTTGTAGTGTCTTCCTAGTCTCTTCTGGACTTTGACGATTTTTCAGACATTCTTTGTTTTTGTAACCTTGACAGTTTTGAGAAGTGCTGGTGAGGTATTTTGTAGAATGTCACTAGAAGAGATTTGTCTGATGATTTAATTGTGATTAGCCTGGGGTTGTGAGATTTTAAGAGGGAGATCAGAGAGGTAAAGTGCCATTTTCATCATACCATATCAAGGGTACATACTGTCAATATGATCTATTACTGTTGATGCTGACTTTGGTCACTTGGATAAGATGATGTTGGTCAAGTTTCTCCACTGAATAGTTACTTAAAATGAAGCCCTGTTTGTGTTCTGCATCTGTGGAAGAAAGTCACAATGGGAAATGCACAGTTGGTTACCCTCCGCCTCTTTTTTTCTATTTATTGATTTTACAGAGAGAGGGGAAGGGAGAGATGGAGAGAGGGAGAGAGAGTAAGAGAGAGACAGAAAGAAAGAATAATTTTGTTTTTCCACTTATTTATGCTTTCATTGGTTGATTTCTATATATGTCTGACCAGGAATCAAACCCACCACCTTGCCATATCCAGATGATGCTCTATCCAACTGAGCGACCAGCCCAAAGCCTCCAACTCTTTGAAGCTGAAGTATCTACATCATGCATTTAGAATTCTTTTGCGTGGAGATTTGTCTCCTATCTCTCATTAATTCAATTATTTATGTAAGTAAGAGTGGACTTGTGAATATTTATTTTATACTTTGGGCTATAATCTGATACTATTTCATTTATTTTGTTGCCCACATTTTGCCAGTTTTGGCCATTGGGAATTATTTTTGTTGGCTCCAATGTCCCTTTGACACACCCCCATCAATGTGTGTGTGTGTGTTTAAGCATTCCCTTACCTTCTGGCAATACAATATACTTGAGCCTTGTGTTGTATATTTCCTGCTCTGTCCTAGAATTGCCCATTTTTCTAAGTAACTCTGGTTCATTTTATTGGAGAATAATATTAGAGACCAAGACCTGGGTGCTAGTTATACTCCTTATTTTTGGGGTATAATTGCTTTTAGGCGCATTTAGCTGATAGAATAAGGAAAAAATATTTAAAAACCTGTATGTATATATGTATCAATTCATATATCTTTCTCTATCTCTCTCTGTATTATGCTATCTTAATCTGTTTCTATATTACATTCTAACTGATGTCTCCAATTCTAATCCATTACCACATAAATCATTCTGGCCTTTGCTTGGTTGTCTATAACTTTCCATTCCAAAAAGGAGAAACCTGACTCCCACCATCTGCTTAATTTCTCAATTCCAGTATACATATACAGTGGCTTCAGAATTGCTAGCCTTCACCAACTTTATGATCGATATTATGCATAATTTCTTTACCTTTCCGTCTTAGAGTCCACTCGTTTTAGTTAGGTAAGTACTTTTCCTCCCCTTCCTTCAGTGATACAATTTATATATTTGTAATATAGTTAGAATTTTTGGTCACTACTTACATTCCTCTTGTGATCCCCTGCCTTTCTAAATGTTTTATTTTGAATTTAATACATTAAGTTTCACTCTTTGTATTGTAAAGTTCCATGGTTTTGACAGATGCAGTGTCATATATGCCCCATTACAGTATCATGTAGAAGTTTTTTCTCCTAAAAATTCTTTGTGATTCACCTATTCAACCCTCGTCCATCCCACAAGACTACTTTCCAAATTACACTTTGCTCTATGCAACTATCATTTTTCTCTGAAATAGTTTACATACTAAGATGCTCTATATCACAATTTCTATTATAATTTTATAGTTGATAGTATAAAAATTGTGTTTATATGTGTATGTATGTGTTTGTGTGTATGTAAATGTATATCACCACCCAGTTCTTTGATTTCCAGGTTGCACTAATGAGTGGGGGGGCTCCGCCCACAGAGCCCCATCCCTCCTTCATGGATGAAAATAAAACTACCAAGACATGATCTGCTCGGGGAAGAGAGGTGGTCATCCTCTCAAAGGAGAATGACCCAGAGCCCCTTCCTCACTGGCCTTTTATTGGGTTCCAATACACGGGAATACAGGTATGTCAGGTGGCAAGGATCAAACAATGGTTAACATTTCAAAGAAATCTGAGGGCTTAATCTGAGTCAGTGTCTGTCAGGAAAGGGGGTTGCAAAACTTTGAGAGACAAACTCATTTCCTCCTTGGACCCTTATCATTTAAATGAGAGCACTCTTAGCAAGCAAAGCAGGTTTCACAGGACTTTAGGAATTCTTTCTTATGCCTGATCGCCCAGGGAATCGTTCTGACCGGCACAGTGCTGCACCACTTGCCCTCATAGTTTCAGGTTTTAAGCCAAGATTAGACCCAGGAAGCAAGAGATAATAAGCAAGACATCTCCCAGACGGAAATGGGGACTCGGGCTATGTCAGAATAGCAGGGGGTTGGGGGGGTGGTGGTGAGGGTCTATCACCCCCTCTTTGCTGCAGCCCCCCGAGTCCTTCCATGAAGGCCTCCCAAGTGGTTGTGTCTGGCTTAGGTTGCCCCTCCCGTGAGGTGTCTTACCCGTCATTGACTACTGACTAAGCACTGGGGACAGATATGGCTGAAGCAGAAGCAGCGCTCCTGCCAGGGAAATAAGCTTTGTCTCCTTAGTAGCTCATGTCCTCTTGACAGAACAGACCCAGATGAAGCAGGTCCCTAGGCTCTTACTCAGCCCACCATGGTGTGAGGGTTACAACTCCTGAAACCAGGCTAAACGGTCCACAACACTAATGAGAAGCTAAAAGATACTTACTTTATAATATGTAACCATACCAACATCTTATTTCATATTATTTTTATTTTAATGTCATAGTGTATATTATAGGAACTAGGTCCATTGCACAATCCCATTCAACTCTTTATTAAACCCTCAGAAATTGAGAGAAATCAATGACCCTGTTGCTAGGTGTTTGGTAGGTGGTGATTAGCTAAACATCTAGAGTAGATGGCAGAACAAAGCCTACTGGTTTTATAGAAACCTAGATCAAATTTTCTTGTGTTCTAATTTGGCTTCACAGATAGAAGTTTTGAAACTTGAGTCTTCTTTATTTATTTTACATTCATGGTTTTCTTTTCTTTTTTTACTGACACCAGGGAAATATATTTGTTTACTTTAGAACAAGAGCAGTTTCCTTAAAACATTTTAAAACCATGTAGAAGTTCATGTTTTATTATGAAATTAGTTTTTATTTAGGTAGGAGCCCTACATTTCAGAGGATCCATATGTGACACAAATAGTGAACAATTGGGAACACTAGCCGATAATGATATGATCATTTCTGGCAGTCTATTTATGTAGTTCTGGCAGAAGTGTAGTGATACATTAGTCATTTTCACAGAGAAGATACTGGTCCAAGCCAGTCTTTTATTTGGGGTGCCATCTGCACCTTTTTGTCAGTACATTAAAAAAGAAAATATATCCATTGATGAATGCTATTATTTTGTAATCATTGCTTGAGGCAAACTATACATTCTCAGAGTATAATAAATACTACACATAACTAAAATTGCTCTGCACACCCTTTATTAACTAGAATATCTGTCTCAAAATTGCTCCAGTAAGTTTGAACAGTTCCATTTAATTTAAGCTGGTCACAATTTACTATCTCTAGAGCTCTTGGTTAAACGTAAGAGGAGACAGTGAGTTCTACTTTTTGCTTCATTAATCATGGAACAACTCACTTGACCCTCCTTGTTTTGGTTCCTTCATATGTAAATATGGTATAAAAAAAAAAACATGGTATTTGAAAAGATAGGATATATTTCTGTTAAGGTTAACAACAATTAAAGTGAATTTAAACTTAAAGGTTAGTGATAACATTGGGGGGGGCAGGCCTTTCAAAGCTGGCTGACACATTTTAACTAAATGTCTAGGTTAATAATGTAAATCATGCACAGCTTATAAAGTCTTTAAAGAGAGAGGTCACATTTTACTTATACTCTGAACATATTACATGTCAATACATATTTGTTGTGCTGAATTTAAGCACAGATGGACTTGCTATAATTACTTAAGAGAAGTTTCTGATGTAGTCAAGAAGAGTTAATAGACATGTATTGGTGTAAAATAAGACGTAGAAGAATAGTTTCTCACCATTGCTGTTTTGAAGGAGTAAGAAGAGGAAACTACTACACCTAGATTAATTTGAGAAATTTTGTAGTGCTGCCACATTGGTTAGAGGACATAACAAAAGGGATTGCTCAGAATAATGGGTGTCATTTAAGTGACTACTACAGAGATACAAAGGTCTGTCTGGAAAAGGTCCAGCCATTGTTAGTATAACAAAAACGGTTTGTGCCACATTGATGTAACCTGGCAGCCAAGAAGAGTGGACTGGAATGCACATGCATGAACTGTGACAACTTCACTGTACTAGTCAGTGGGGGTGGTAGATGCTGTTGAGTGAGCATGTGCACTGTGTGGCCATTGCATTCAAAATGATTAAGAGAGTAGAGCAACAAATCTGCATTGAATTTTGTGTTAAGCTTGAATATTCCACCATGGAAACTATTTGGATGATGCAGAAGGCTTTTGGGGACAATGCAATGAGCAGCACAAATAAAAGTGTGGCACAAATGCTTCAAAGATGATAAAAAATCTATTTAAAGTGATCCATGATCTGGAAGGCCTACAACAAGCTGAGCACCTGAGAATGTTGAACATGTATGAGCTGCAATCAACAAAGATTGATAACTGACAGTGCAAGAACTAGATGCTGATCTGGGGATTCCAAAAAAATACTGTCCAAAATTTTGATGCAGGATTTAGGTGTGGTAATGTGTCATGGTAAAATTCTTTCTGCAGCTTGTACTACCAGAGCAGAAGGAACATTGTGCCGCAGTTGCAAATAACTTGATTGAAACCACTACCAATGAACCAGATTTTCTCAAGAAGGTCATAACTGGAGACGAATTGTGGGTCCATGACTATGATCCAGAAATGAAGTCCCAGTCATCCCAGTGGAAGTCTTCTGGCTCTCCACACCCAACCCAAAGAAGTCACAGCATAGTCACAGCAAGATTAAGGCCGTGTTAACTGTATTTTTTTATTACAAAGGTGCCCATCACGAGTATGCCCCTCCAGACCAAACAGTGAATAAGGAGTACTGCCTCATGTTCATCATCAGTTGAGAGATGGAATATGACGAAAATGGCCACAGCTATGGGCAACTGGTGATAAGCAGCTTCATCATGACAATGTGCCCACTCATGAATCGTATCTTGTGCAGAGTTTTTGGCAAAACATCAAATCACCCAAGTGACTCAGCCCTCCTACAGACCAGATGTGACTGTGTGAGATCCCTAGGTGCCTACTTTGAAGGGGACTGAAGTGTCATTGTCCTATGCAGAACATTTCTTGTTTCTTTTATCTTTTTTAATAAACACCTCTATTTCTCATAGTATGTGGCTGGATACAGACCTTGTACAGTTGACTATTCTAAATTATATTAGTAAATAAGAAGAAATTGAATTTACTAATGATAACTAAAATCTTTTGAAAAGCTGCTTTGTATAAGGTATGTTTGACATTGTACCTCTATTATGTCATTTAATCCCCAGATAGCCCTTTGAAATATTTTCTTATTTCCATTTTACCATTGGCAAACCAAGGCCTGATATGTCTTTGTACAATTATGCACCTTGCAGTGAACAGCTTTAAGAGACACATAATATTTACATTATTTCCTTGAGTATAAAATGTGGCCTGCTAATATGTATAAAATGTTTATTTTATTTTCCAAATTTACTAGTGAAAGGCAGATGCTTTGCCAGGGATTAAGAATAGATGAAATATTGAGAAATAGTAATAACCTGTTCACTAACTACAATTAACTGAGAGCTGCTTTTATATTTTAGATCACAATGGCATGGCACTTTTAATCTAGTATTTATGATCTAGCACCTCATTTAAAAATAACCTTCTGATTACTTGTGATTTTTCTAGGTATGTCAGGTGGCCAACTGCATTATACAGTAAACACAATAAACCATTGAGAAATATGTTTATTTGGTCTGGTTTTCCAATGCTTAGTAAGTGACTACTTCTGTAGCCACCTGTTTAAACAACCACTCCTATAGGCTGAGGAAATAATGACCTCAGAAAACCCTGAATTCAGTATGAAATCTCACAATTGATTCATTTTAGTACATTGTCTTTATTCATTTTAGTATGTTTTAATACATTTGGATCTGTAAATGGCAAATAGCATATTGTTGGGTAGGCTATTGACCAATATGGGTTTTCTTTTGTTTAGTTGATGCAAAGTTATTGGTTGTCTATTGAGGGCAAATTAGTTTTAAAAACAACAAAGTGAACCTACCAATGAATTAGTGTTTTGGGTTTGTTTAGATAAACACTCAGACGTGAAATTGCTAGGTCATGAGGCAATTTTATTTTTAATTTTTTTGAGGAACCTCCCTACTGTTTTCCAGAGTGGCTGCACCTGTCTACACTCTCACAAACAGTGCACTAGGGTTCTTTTTCTCTACATCCTTGCCAACACTTGTCATTTGGGATTTATTAATTCTGACACTTGTCATTTAGGATAGTCATTCTGACAGGTGTGGGGTGATATCTCATTGTGATTTTAATTTGCATGTCTCTGCTGATTAGTGACAGTGCTGAATTATTTACAGCGTCCAAAGTATGGGAGCAACTCACGTTCCCATCAATAGATAAGTGGATAAAACAGTGGGGGTACCTATATATAATGGAATATTACTAGGCCAAAAAAAGAACGAAATCTTAGCTTTTGTGACAGTACAGATGGACTTAGAGGGTATTATACTCAGTAAAATAAGTCACTAAGAGAAAAACAAATACCATATAATATCACTTATATGTGGAAACTAAAGAAAAAATTAAAAAAGCAAACTAAATTGAAATATATTCATAGAGACTAAGAGCAGATTGGTGGTTGCCAGTTGGGAGGGTTTTGGGAGACTGAAAAGTAAAGGGATTAAGAAGTACAGCCCTGGCTCATGTGGCTCAGTGGTTGAGTGCTGGCCTGTGAATCAAAGGGTAACCAATTCAATCTCCATTCTAGGGCACAAGCCTGAGTTGTAGGCCAGACCCCTAGCAGGGGACATGTGGAAGGTAACCACACATTGATGTTTCTCTCCCTCTCTTTATCTGTCCTTTCCCCTCTGTAAAAAATAAATAAATAAAATATTTTTTAAAAAAAGTACAAATTGGTAGTTATAAAATAATCATAGCAATGTACAATACAGCATTGGGAGTACAGTTAATAATATCTGTTAACTATGTATGGTGCCAGGTAGATACTGGAAATATTGGAGAAATACTTTGTAAAGTATATATTGTCTAATCACTAAGCTACAAACATGAAACCAATACAAAATTGAAAGTAAGCTGTGATTAAAAAATAACAATAAAAAAGCAAAAAATAAAACAAAAAGAGAAAAATGACAAAATGAAATAAAACTGGGTAAAGAGAAGTAAAATAATTATACTTAACTCACTTCTTCATTTGTTTTTTTAGGATACATATTCTAAACTGGACTTGAACAGTAATACTATAAAATACTAGAAAAAGTTTCCCCAACCCACTTTTGCTTGGGTTAAAATAGAGTCCAAGACTGAGAAAAATTTGGAGAAGGTTAGGATCAAAGGACAAATGGTAGCAACTATGGTCCCCTCCTGTGATAATGAGATTTATATAAGTGAAAAAAGCTTGATGTCTTCCAACTGAGACTCCTGGCTAAATACTATGGGTGTTACCAAATATCCCTTGTGTAATTCTAGTTCTTAGATAGGCATATAGATAGTTATAGATATAAAAATATTTATCTAACTATAAGTAAACTCTAGGCAGTTATGCTCAATCTGAGAGACATGTCTCACTTAGATCTACTTACCTTATTAAATCAGAGTCATTTCCTCAATGAAAAATATCCTGGTACTCTCCTTTCCAGGTCCAGTTACAGGAGTAATTAGTTGCCATGGAATTGAAGGTTAATCTTTTATTTGGTCATGGACTCACTTCCCAGTGGATTTCCTGTTGTTCAGAATCATGTGTTGATGTACATAAGGTTGCTTTATAATTTTTTCCTAATTTTTTTCTTGACAAATTTTAATTTTTTTTTTTACAATTTCCATGGAAAAACAATAAAGAAAAGCATGACAAGCACAGATAGCAAATTTTCTCAGCCCTCCTTGAACCTCTTTTATTTTATCCCAATGTTCCATCATCTTTTTTTTTTCAATTATATTTTATTGGTTATGCGAGTACAGTTGTCCCAATTTTTCCTCCTTTGTCCCCGCCCCATCCAGCACCCCCCACTCCCTCAGGCAATCCCACACCATTTTCCATGCCCATGGGTTATGCATATAAGTTCTTTGGCTACTACATTTCCTATACTGTACTTTACATCCCCATGGCTATTCTGTAACTATCTATTTGTACTTCTTAATTCCCTCACCTCTTTACCCATTCCCCCACATCCTATTCCCACCTGGCAACCATCAATATATTCTCCATATACATGGTACTGTCTCTGTTCTTCATATTTGCTTAGTTTGTGTTTTAGATTCAATTTTTGATAGATATGTATTTATTGCCACTTTATTGTTTATAATTTTGATTTTCTCTTTCTTAAATAAGGCCCTTCAACATTTCATATAATAATGGCTTAGTGATGATGAACTCTTTCAGTTCTTGTCTGGAAATCTCTTTATCTGCTCTTTGATTGTAAATGATAGCTTTGCTGGGTAGAGATATCTTAGCTGTAGGTCTCTACTTTTCATGACTTTGTATATTTCTTGCCAATCCCTTCTAGCCTGTAAAGTTTCTTTGGAGAAATCAGCTGACAATCTTATGGGAACTCCTCCATGGGTAACTAACTTATTTTGTTTTACTGTTTTTAAGATTCTCTCTTTATCTTTAATCTTTGGGATGTGTCTTGGAGTGGGCCCCTTTGCATCCATCTTGTCTGGGACTCTCTGTGCTTCTTGGTCTTGCATGTCTATTTTCCTTAGCCAAATTAAGAAATTTTTCTTTCATTATTGTTTCGAACAGGTGTGCAATTTCTTGGAATCTCCAGGGTGGGGCAAATGGTGTTAGCCAGGTTGATGGAGTCTCAGATATGGCACCCACATGCTGGCTCTGTGGCTCTGTGTGGGGAGGATTCAGAAAAAGGACAATTGCCTCTGCCCACCTATCTGGGAGAAAGCTGTCCTCCAGCTCTCACCTTGATGCCAGCCACTTCACTTCCTCCCTGTATGCCACAGGTGCATTTCAATCACTACTCCAGTGCTGGAACTCAGAGAGAGTGAGTCTGAGTAAGTCCATGGATGGGTTGTTCAGGAGGATCTGCTTGGGACTCCAGAAGTTTATTCTACTGACTCAATCTCCATTTGTTTTTGCAGCTAGAAGTTGTGGGGATTTATCTTCCTGGTCCTGGAACCCTGGGCTCGAGGGCCTGGTGTGGGGGCTGGCCCTCAGGAGGGTCTGCTCCCAAAATAGCCCTCCGAATTTTTATGTACAACACATGGATTTGGGACTAGCTCATTCTGCACCTCCACTCCTCCTACCAATCTGGATAGATGTGATTTCTTTAATTCTGTAGTGATCTGGTCAGGTTTCCATTTAACTCAATTTCTGATGATTATGAGTGATGGTTGTTCTATAATTTAGTTGTAATTTTGATGTGGTTTTGTGAGGAGGAAAGCCACGTTTACCTATGCCACCATCTTGACTGAAGTCCTCCATCATCTTAAAAATTTTTTTTCAGTTACAGTTGACATACAATATTAGATTAGTTTCAGGTGTGTGATAGTGATTAGACATTTATATAACTTACAAAGTGGTCACCCAAATAAGTTTAGTAGCCAGCTGATACCATACATACTTATAATATTAATGACTATATTCCCCATGCTGTACTGTATATCCCTGTTACTATTTTTATAGTTGGAAATTTGTACGTATTATGTCTTCTTACTTATGTACTTACTTAAGTACTTCTGTACTTACTTATGTCTTCCCTTTTTTCACCCAGTCTCCCAACCATGCCCCGCTCTGGCAGCCATCAAAATGTCTTCTGTATCTATGAGTTTTGTTTCTGTTTTATTTTTTTATTTTTTTGTTCCTTAGATTACACATACAAGTGAAATCATATGGTATTTGTCATTCTCTGTCTGACTTATTTCACTCAGCATAATACCCTCTAGGTCCATCATGTTATCACAAAAAGCAAGATTTCATTCATTTGTGTGGCTGAGTATTATTTCATTGTACATATTTACCACTTTTTCCCCATTTGTCTATCAATAGATACTTTTCATTACTTTGCTATTGTAAATAATGCTGCAGTGAACATAGCAGCTCAATGTTTTTTCCAAATTTATATTTTAGATTTTTCTGGATAATTACCCAGAAATAGAATTTCTGGGTTATATGTAATGTATTTTTAACTTTTTGTGTAATCTGTATATCGTTTTCCATAGTACCTACACCAATTTACAAATGCACTAACAGTGAACGAGGGTTCCCTTTTCTCCACATCCTTGCCAACATTTGTTTGTTGATTTATTGATGATAGTCATCTGACGGGTATGAACTGATATCTTATTGTGGTTTTAATTTTCATTTCCCTGATAATTAGTGATTTTAAACATCCTTTCATATGTATATTGGCCATCTGGTTTTCCTCTTTGGAAAAGTGTCTGCTAAGGTCCTTTGCCCATTTTCTTAACAGAATTTTTTGTTGTTAAGTTGTATGTGTTCCTTACATATTTTGGATACTAACTCCTTATGGGATGTACCATTGGTTAATATTCTCCCATTCAGTAGATTGGGGTTTTTTGTTTGTTTGTTTTGTTTTTTTAAATGCTTTTCTTTGCTGTGCAAAATTTTTAGTTTGTTATAGCTCCATTTGTTCATTTTTTTCTTTTGTTTCCCTTGGCCTGAAGAGACATATCCAAAAAATATTACTAAATGCAATGTCAGAGAATTTACTACCCATGTTTTCTTCCAGAAGTCTTATGGTTTCAAGTCTTACATAAATCTTTAATCCATTTTCAGTTTATTCTTGTATCTCACATAAAAAAGTAATCCAGTTTCATTCTTTTGCCTGTGTCTGTTCACTTTTCCCAATACCATTTATTGAAGAGACTGTCTCTATTTCATTCTATATTCTTAACTCATTTTTGATAGCCTAATTAACCATACAGACCTGGGTTTGTTTCTTGGCTCTCTATTCTGTTTCATTGAAATATATGTCTCTTTTTATGCCAGGCACCATGCCGTTTTGATTACTTTATCCTTATCATATAGTTTGATACCAGGTAGTGTGATACCTTTAACTTTGCTCTTTCTCGAGATTGTTTTGGCTGTTTGAAGTCTTTTGTGCATCCATTTTAACTTTTGGATTAATTATCCAGTTCTGTAAAAAAATTATATTGGTACTTTGATAGAGATTTCATTAAATCTATAAACTGATTTTGGTAGTAAAACATTTTAATGATATTACTTTTTCTAGATTTTAGTGTAGTGTATCCTTCCATTTATTTGTATTTTCTTCAATTTTTCTCATTGTCATATACTTTTCTAAGGTCTTTTACCTCTTTTGTTAAATTTATTCCTAGGCATTTTATTTTATTTTTGATGCGATTGTGAATGGGATTGTTTCTCAATTTATCTTTCTGTTTGTTTTTGTGCATAAAATGCAATTAATTTTTAATATTAATTTTGTATCTTGCTACTTTATTGAATTCTTTTGTCAATTCTAATAGTATTCTTGGTGAAAGCTTTAGGGTTCTCTCTATATAGTATCATGTCATTTGTAAATAAATGACAGTTTTATTTTTTCCTTCCATTTTGGATTACTTTTATTTCTTTTAAATTTGGGGATGCTTTAAATACACTTCTTTTTTGTCTCCCCACATGGAAAGTTAAACCTGGGAGCAGCTATCCTCTCTTCTGATACTCAAAGTCATAACAATAAACATAACTCTTACATATGCTATAACAGTTCAGTAAAATCTTCCACACTCATCCTAAACCACATTATGATTTTGACAAGTAATGAGTACCCCTAAATCTTTATGAGCTATTATCCTATAACTGTATACTTTGTGCAAACCATTTTAGTTTCTTGAAGCTACTTGTTTAGATTATGAAATCTTCTACTCATAGTTTCTCAAAATTACCGTACAATAAACACAAGAGGTAATATGAAATTTTTCTTTCTAACATTGAAGGTAAGCAAATATACCTCCAAAAACACAATTCCTTAAAATCAAGTGTGTGTATATTTTCAAATCAAATTCTCAAGTTTTTGTTAGTAGATGAATTCATCTCTTGTCTAATGTTCCACTAATTCTGTGCCTCTTCATTATATAACCCCTGAAAATTTCCCTGTATCCCTGGAGAAGAGGCAGTGCCTTTTTACTATAATTCTCAGGTTTAGAATGTGTTTTAAAGTGCATAGGAGATATCTTGTTCAATCGTTAAGTTGAAGCAGTAAGTCTCCCTGTCATGAGAAAACCTGTGTGATTTCAAGTGCTTACCTATCTTCTCAAACATGTATGCCACTCAATTTATTTATCCATTAGTTTGGCTGTGAGCTAGATTTTCACCATCACACATCTTTTCAGGCCCCATGTATAACTGGTTTACACCAAAAATGCAAGGGAGCCAAAGATATAGTAGAGGAGACTGAGTCTTCAGAAGTACAAGCATTCCTAGGAGAACTTAGTCTGATGTTCTGAAAAAGCTCTAAGGGAAAACCTACATTTTATCCTATATTTTTTTGCAATACATGCAAACAAGATTAAAATAAAGTTATATTGAGAAGTATAAAGCTACAGTACATTTAGTAATGATGATGAATACTGGCTTATAAAAATTTAAACTGCATGTTGTATAACTATTTTAGAACTAGAATCTTGAGAATTGTGTACCTACACAGTGGGGGAGAGTACAAATGAATGCCCGCACAGATACCTGCTATACAAACAGAACCACCACCATGCCACGTGATACAGAGAAGGAAAGTGAAGTACTGAGCATAAGTGGTGCTTAACCTTATTGAACCAAGAGAAGACTATTACTAAAAGTCTGTATCTGATGAAGGCAAATTATTCTTTGTAACTTGTCCATGAGCTGCCTTATGGCTGCCAGTCAAGGCCTGCCATTCATCTAAATGTTGTACTAGCCTTGAAAATGTTAATTAGATGTTACAGTCTTATCAATATGGAGAATCTTTAATTTATAAGTTTCCAACATTTATTTTTCTTAATTAAATTTATGAGGTAACATTGGTGAATAGAATTATAGAGGTGTCAAGTGTACAATTCTATAATTTATCATCTTTATATTATATTGTGTATTCACCACCCAAAGTCTAGTCTCCTTCCATCACCAGTGATCCCCAGTTTACTCTCTCCAACCTGCTCTGTCCCCCTTCCACTCTGGTAATCACCACACTGTTATCTGTGTCTGTGAGGATATTTTTTTTCTCTTAAGGCCATCACCTATTTTATTAAGCCACAAATCCCCTCCTCTCTGACAATTGTCAGTCCATTCTGTGTATCTATGAGTCTGTTTCTATTTTGTTTATTTTTTTATTAGATTCCATATATAAGTGCAATAATATGGTATTTGTCTTTCTCTGAGTGGCTTATTTCACTTAGCATAATGGTCTCCTGGTCCATCCATGCTGTTGCAAAAGGTAAGATTGTCTTCGATTGTACATCTGAGTAGTACTCCATTGTGTAAATGCACCACAGCTTTTTTATCCACTCTTCACTGCAGCACTATTTACAATAACCAAGATTTGGAACTTTTGACCATTTCTTCTGAAATTTTCTCACATGTTCATAAGAACAACATGTACAGAATTGTGACAACTTCAGAAAATCAGCCTGCTAAACAAACTCCTTTGAAATGGAGAACTATGTAGTCTATATGCCCCAAAGAAAATCTAGTGATTCCCTCACTGAGAAATACTTTTAAAATTTCAGTGTAAAAGAAACTGGCCTTTAACTGTAATCAAAACAGCCTGGTACTGGCATAAAAACAGGCACGTGGACCAGTGGAATAGAATAGAGAGCCCAGAAATAAACCCTAGTCTCTATAGTCAATTAATATTCGACAAAGGGGGCAGCAACATAAAATGGAGTAAAAACAGCCTCTTCAACAAGTGGTGTTGGGAGAACTGGACAGCTTCGTGCAAGAAAATGAAACTCGAGCACCAACTTACACCATACACAAAAATAAATTCAAGGTGGATAAAAGACTTAAACATAAGCCGTAACACCATTAAAGTCCTAGAAGAGAACATAGGCAGGAAAATCTCAGATATTACACGCAGCAACATTTTTACTGATATGTCCCCTAAAGCAAGGGACATAAAGGAAAGAATAAACAAATGGGATCTCATCAAAATAAAAAGCTTCTGCATGGCCAAGGAAAACAGTATTAAAATAAAAAGAGAACCGACTGTGTGGGAAAACATATTTGCCAATGATATCTCAGATAAGGGTTTAATCTCCAAAATATACAAAGAACTTACACGACTCCACTCTAAGAAGACAAGCAACCCAATTAAAAAATGGGCAAAGGACTTGGGCAGACACCTCTCCAAGGAGGACATACAAAGGATCCAGAGACACATGAAAAGATGCTCGATATCTCTAGCTATCAGAGAGATGCAAATTAAAACCACAATGAGATACCACTTGACACCAGTCAGAATGGCCCTCATAAACAAAGCAACAAACAGCAAGTGTTGGAGAGGTTGTGGAGAAAAGGGGACACTACTGCACTGCTGGTGGGAGTGCAGACTGGTACAACCACTATGGAAAACAGTATGGAATTTTCTAAAAAAACTAAAAATGGATATACCTTTTGACCCAGCAATTCCATTGCTAGGACTATATCCTAAGAACCCTGAAACACCAATCCAAAAGAAACTATGCATCCCTATGTTTATAGCAGCACAATTTACAATAGCCAAGTGTTGGAAGCAACCTAGATGCCCATCAGCAAATGAATGGATCAAAAAACTGTGGTACATTTATACAATGGAATTCTATGCAGCAGAAAGAAAGAAGGAGCTCATACCCTATGCAACAGCATGGATGGAACTTGAGAGCATCATGCTAAGCGAAGTAAGCCAGGCAGTGAAAGATAAATACCATATGATCTCACCTTTAACAGGAACCTAATCAACAAAACAAACAAACAAGCATAATATAACCAAAGACATGGAAATTGGGAACATGCTGAAAGTCACCAGAGGGGAGAGGGGAGGGAATTTCAGGGGAAAAGGGGAAGGATTTACAGGAACAAGTATAAAGGACACATGGACAAAAACTATGGCGGGGGGGTGGGAATGGGAGGGAGGTGGGGAGGGTTGGGGTGGTGGGTTCGGGTGAGAATAAAAGACAGAAAACTGTACAAGATCAACAATGAAAATAAAAATTAAAAAAAAAAGAAAGAAAGAAACTGGCCTTTACATTATAGAAATCTGTTTTCTAGGGTACACATTCTTTTAATTGAAAACATTATGTAGTATCAGCCTTATATTTAGGTAAAATGTGTTCTGTGTGGTAAAAACATGACTAGCTCTAAAAATTATTAGTGTTTCATCCTCCTACACAACTAAAACTCTTTAATTTGAGCACATCCTAGAGTTTAGGTCTCAGATATGCAGTCATCTTGGGAGAGGTAACATATTAGACTGCCTTTGCCGTCATTTGTTGCTGTGAATGAATTTAGTAGATCTTTCTTTGCTAGCCCTTAACACAGAAACTCAAATAAAGTGGGTTTAGAGAAAGTATAATTACTTCAGAGAAGCATAGAACAGATTAGGAGGGAAATGCCAAAGGTTCCAAAAAAACACAGAAATATATAAACTTTTGTCTGTAAATTTCTTTTAACAAATTCTTTAGCAAGAAGGCAATGACAGATTGTGTTGCTGACAGATTATTTTACTATAATCTATATTATTTAAACAAAATCTATTAACACAATATGCCTTCTTCTTTGGGGCTGTGGGGAAAATTTTAAAATCTCAGTAAATTACAGGTGGAAAAGAGAAAATATTTAGATATATAATTTCTTTTCATTTCCCTGTGTTAGGTTGACTTGCAGGTAAGTGCTTGGGAAGTAACTAAGAAAACAATAGTATTGTTACCCAAAATGAGAAAAGATGAGTAGCAATTGCCTTTTTGAGTTCCTGGGAACAATTGCATGGAGGCTTAATCATGCCGTTGGTTACTTTTACTACCAAAGTATTCTTAAGCTTACAGAATTTCTAGTTCACATTAAAATATGCTAAATTACTTTAGACTAGGCTTTGCCACAGCCAGGCTTTGTGTGTTCGGTTTTCCCCCACCACTCCCCTAAAACTGCTCTGGGTAATGTTGCCATTGACTTTTTTTTAAAGATTTTATTTATTTACATTTTTAGAGAGAGGGAAAGAGAGGGAGAAAGAGGAAAAGAAACATCAATGAGTGAGAGAAACACTGATTGGTTACCTCTAGCATGCACCCTAACCAGGGACCAGCTCAGCAACCCAGGCATATGCCCTGACCAGAAATTGAACCAGCACCCTTTTGCCTTGAGGAAAGATACCTAACCAATGGAGCCACACTAGTCAGGGCACCATTGACTTCTAACATGACAAATTCAACAGATGCTTGCCAGTATCCTCTTCATACTATTTGATGCTGTTGGTTCCTTCCTTCCTGATGCTTCATCTTCCTAACAGTTCTGTGACTCTATTCTAGTTCCATTTCTCTTAGTTTTTTTGCTACCTAATGTCTCAGTCTCTTTGTCCATATACTTACTATGGATGAGTAAACCTAGGATACATCTTTTATTCTTCTAATTTTATACACATCTCTAGATAATAACACCCATTCTAAGATTTACCTACCATTTATATTGATCATTTCGTACAATCAAGGAAATGGAACCTGTAGGGCCAGCCCCTCTGAGTTCAGATGTGAAGACTATCTAGTGAATGAAACTTGGGACAAAAGAAAATAACAGCACAACATCTCCATATCTTACACAAAGCCTTACTTCAGATGATCCTCTCCTTTCACTATGTGCCAGGCATTCTAAGAAAAAGTATAAAACCACAATGAGATATCATTTCACACCTGTCAGAATGACCATCATCAGTGAATCAACAAACTAGTGCTTGTGAGGATGTGGAGAAAGGGGAACCATTTTGCACTGTTGGCAGGAATGCAGATTGGTGCAGCCACTGTGGAAAACAGTATGGAGATACCTCAAAAAATTAAAAATGGATATGCCTTTTGACTCAGAGATCCTACATCTGGGAATACATCCAAAGGAACCCAAAACACTAATTAAAAAGAACATAAGCACCCCTGTGTTCATTGCAGTATTATTTACAATTGCCAAGATACGGAAGCAGTCCAAGTGTCCATCAATGGATGAACTATGGAACATTTACATGATGGAATGCTACTTGGTGGTAAAAAAAGAAGAAAATTTTACCCTTTGCAACAGTATGGATGGACCTGGAGAACATTAAGCTAAGTGGAATAAGCCAGTCAGGAAAAGACAAATACCATATGATGTCTCTCAAATGTGGAACCTAATGAACAAACTGAACTAACAAGGAAAATGGGGACTGATTTTTAGATGGAGAGCAGGATGACAGCTGGGGTAGGGGGTTAAGGGGTAGAGAGAATGAGCAAAAAGGAAAAAGGACTCATGGACATGGATAACAGTGTGGTGATTACTGGGGGTAGGGGGTATTAGGGGACTAAATGGTAATGGAAAAAATACAATAAAGATTAAATTAAAAAAGAAGAAAAAATGTATATGGATGGTTAGATAAAATAAATCAAAAGGTCATGATATTCTACTTGTCTAGCCTAAATCTACTCTTAGGAGTGATTGAATAACCATTTGCTAATTGTTTGGGTCTACTAAACAGGTCATAGGAAGTTCATCTGGTCTAGTAACTTCCTAGTATTACTCAAGAATTAAAAAAAAAACACGACAAGAACAGATGCCGTTTTAGGGGTCATGCCAAGAAAATGTGAAGCTTTGAAGCTTCTCATTTCCTTGTAACTACCACCATTGCCTCTTCAAATTTCAAAATGAATGTTTGTCAGTATTAAATCTAAGAGACAAGCTGTTCATTCTACAAATTCATATTTGATAAGTGTACATGACAAATGCATCTTAGTTAGAATGTTCTCTTTAGGGTAAAACCTTTAGGTGATTAGTTGAAAAGAAATTGTTATTGTACTGGTATGGAGCCTCTACTTAACGGAACTTGTAGAATGTAACCACTCAGATTGTATTCTTCAGTGCTCTATGGGCCATTGCAGTGCTGTGGATCAATATGGCTGTTACATGTTTTCCCTGAGATTGGTTATCCCAAGGGTACAGTTAATTTAGGAAAGGAGATAATCAGAACTTTGCCCTGGGGCCTAGAAATAAATAAAACAAGCAGTAATACTTTCTTTTTTTAAAATATCAGAATGTAGTGGATACCTTTTTAATAAAATATACCTTATTTTCTAAGCTTTCTCAAATGTCCTCCAATTCCCAGCCATTCTGTGTATGAAGTATGCCTCCAGCAGTTATTTGCTATGTACTGCTACTTATTGGTGACTACCCAAAATAAACATGCTTAGAATAGTCTGAAGACATTAAATAGTTAAAATAGAAAGAAAAAAAGGCAAATAGGAGGTAAAGAGAAGGTTGCCTAATGATCTATTGATTTTCAAGGTCTTTTATAATGCACAAATGCTCTCCCCCCATGTTTTTTTCAGATAACATTACATTCCTTCATTAAAAACCCTGTTTTGTTTGAACTAGTTTGTCTTGGGGTATATATTTATGTTTGTTGACTACTATTCTCTGCCAAAAACTCCATTTAACCTGGGAACAGCATGCTTTTTCTTTTGGAAATCATCCTTTTCTTTGCTTCTCTTTCTCTACTCGTATAGTTTCTGTGGAAGACATGATATTTACATATAAATCCTATGCAATCACCATGGTTGACTACTCCTGAGGTTGGCAGCTGGCCAGGTCTAGACCAATCACAGCCCTACCCTATGAGCTCTGCATCTGGGGTGAGGGAGACTATTAGAC
>CM077303.1:80729713-80779713 GCA_039655065.1 Glossophaga mutica | reverse complement strand
GTGCAGAATCAACCCAACTATATTTCAATATATTTAATAAATTTGTTATATGAAATAAGAGACCATTTATTTTTTTATTATGTTTTGAATGTTTCAGGCATATCTTTATTTTATATCTGCTTGTCATGTGTAATTCCTTTTTATTTTTAAATTTGTATTTAAAAATTTTATCATCATTCTTTTATCTCTCCTATACCCTTGTCTACCTCCACCCATCTATCCTCCCCTGTAATCACCACACTCTTATCCTTGCTCATGAGTTCTTTCTTATTTTTTCTCTTTTGCACAATCACTCTGTGCTACCCCCACCCCCCCAGGTCTATAACCTGATCTTTATTAGTCTGACTCTATGCTGCTTGCTAGTTCAGTTTGTTCATTAGATTCCACATATAAGTGAGATCTTGTGATACTTGTCTTTCCCTGATTGGCTTATTCACTTAGCATAATAATCTCCAGGTCCATCCATGCTGTCACAAAAGGTACTATTTCCTCCTTTTCATGGCTGAGTAATATTCTACTGTGTAAATGTACCACAGTGTTTTTGTTCACTGATCTACTGTTGGGCATTTGGGCTGCTTCCAGATCTTGGCTATTATAAATAACATTGAAATGAACATAGGGGTTTATATATCCTTTCAAATTAGCGTTTCAAGTTTCTTCAGATAAATTCCCAGAAGTGGAATAACTGGGTCATAAAGCAGTTCCATTTTTTATTTTTTGATGTAACCCCATATGATTTTCCACAGTGGCTACACCAGACTGCATTCCCACCAACCGTGCACAAGGTTTTCCCTTTCTCCACATCCTCACCAACACTTGTTTGTTGATTTATTGATGACAGCCATTTGGGCAGGGGAAGTATTTGGAAAGCCAGTACAGTGTAATGGTAAAGAGAATAGATTCTTGGGTCATACTTCTTGGTTCTAATCCCAGGTATTATGCTTAGTAGCTGAATTACTTTGAGCAAACCGTCTAACTGTTCTTCAGTTCCTTTATCTGAAAATTGGGGAGTGTAACACTTCTTACCTTGTTAAGTTTTGAGAATTAACAGAGATAATAAATGTAAATCGTGAGGCAAATTGCCTGTTTCTTATTAAACCACAAGAAATGGTAGTTGATATTATTTAATAAATGACTAACCACTTAGAAAACAATTAGTACCTCTCTCATAATTTATGCAAAGAATAAAATCATATGGATTAAGGAATTAAATGTATAAAAGAAAACTATAATAGTAGAAGACTGCTAAAATTTTAAACGTCTGATATTTATTTATTTATTTATCTATCTTTCTCTTCCATTTATTGTTGTTCAAGTACAGTTGTCTCCTTTTCCCCCCATCACTCCCCCTCCCCACTCTCTATCCTGTACCCCTTTGGCTTTGTCCTTGTGATAAAAAAATTTATAAAAATAACAAACACAGGACAGAATAGAATAAATATTTACAGTGTATAATATAAAGGTTCACTCTATTTTTATAAAGCATTTCTACTATTAATTTTTCTAAAAAGTAGTATATTAAGCAGGTAATATGCACATAATGTACACAAACAGATGATATAAATTGTAACTTCATTGCTCTTTCTAGTCTCAGAACCTGCTCAAATTTAATGTCAGGTACCTTTTCTCCATATGAAAGAAAGAAATGTTCCTTCAGCAGGATGGCCTTTCCTGGTTATTCTAAATTATGCTCTTCTATATTTCCTTCTCAGGGCATTTTGTTTCTTTCTGTCACAGCTCTTGTTCTTTATCATAATTTTATGTTTTGATTTCCTCCCCTTTTTTTCCCATCAGACAATAAGCACATGGGGCAGGTCATGCCTAGACTGCCTCACTAGGTGGTAAGCTCTTACACAGCCCATGGCATGTATCTGGAGTAATGAAAATGAGCATCATATAGGATTCTTTATATCGCATGAAGGTATTGAGCCTTTATAAGTAAGCTAGTCATAGAAGAATTTTAAGCAGGATAAATCTTTCTTGGGCTTCAGTGCAGTGTGGGTGGAAAATTAACTGAAAGGGAGCATGCCTGAAGGCCAGGTGGTCGATTAGGAAAGGAACTGAAACAATCCAAGAAATTATGAAGCTCCAACCTAACTACATTTCATAGAAACACAGGAGGAATTGTTCCAAAGATATGTAAGATTAGACTATTTTAACTAAAGTAGAGTTATATGCATATGTAGGGAAATAGTGAGAATAAAATTTCTCATTATTTCCAGATTTTAAGGCAGATTTTAAATTTCTGTGTTATAGCAAGACATTTGTAATACTTTTTCTAAGATGTATAAAGCTAATGAAGAATTTTGAAACTAGGTTTTTGTTTGGTTATTCCTTCTGTTTGCTTGTAAGATTTAAACCATCTTTATTGGTGAGACTAAGGTGCAGGGAGATAGAGTAGACTTCAAAAGCAGGGAAAGGGTTGTCAATGAACATGTATAAAGGACTCATGGAAAAAGCCAAAGGGGGGTAGTTTTGAGGGTAGGAGGTGGTGTGGGTGAGATGAGGAAAAGTGGTAGGGGGAAAATGGAGGCAACTGTGTTCAAACATCAGTAAAAATGATTAAAAAGAAAAATTAAAAAATGAAACCATAGGAAAGTTAAATTTTCAGTTTTATGAGTCAATAATCTTTAACTCCGCCATAAATCTTTAAGTCCAAACTCATCTCAATGAAAAAATTTCAGGATCCTGACAATTATTGTTAAATGAACTTTTAAAATAATTATTAAGCCATTACCACCACCACTAATAATAATGGCAGCAATTACAGCAACAACATCAACATTTATTAACAATTATTATGTATAAGACACTGCAGTATGTGCTTGAAAACACAGAAATCTGACATAGTTTTTGTCCATGAGTCCTTTATACTTGTTGCTCTAAACCGTTCCCCTTTTCCCCTGAAATTCCCTCCCCTCCCACTCTGGACACTGGAAATGGGAGGAAGGTGGGGAGGGCTGGGGTGGTGGGCTGGGGCGGGGTAAAAGACAGAAAACTGTACAATATCAACAATTAAAAAATACTGATTAAGATTTAAAAAAAAAATTAAATTAAATTAAAAAAAAAAAAGAAAAGAAATCTGACATAGTCCCTGACATCAAAACATAGAGTATATGCATTAAAATACACTAACCATATAGAGTAGCATTGTGATAAAATGAGTTATAGGTGAGTGATTGCCCTGGATTTCAAATAAGAGAGAGTTGACCATAGTTGAAAAGTCTTTAGGAAAAGCTACATGGAGGATGCAAAACATGAATAGGCCTCTGAGGAAGAAACAAACTGGGATAAATATGGACAAATGACAACTGTTCTGACAGGGAGCATCACAAGACCAAAGGTGGAAGCCAAGTTCCCACATCTGTTTTAAGGACATGTAGACAGTGGACAAGTGGACAAATTCTGCTTTGACTAAAGCATCAAGTTCACAAAGAAAGGTAAAAAAATGTATGCAGATGGTTGGAAATTAATGTATGTTATCTCTGATGCCAAACTAATGATGATTTATTTTTAATAAACTTATGACCACTGATTTTGAGGAAAGTGGAGAACCACTTTTAAATTTTGAGCAAATTGGTTTCTTGTAGAAAGTTGTACGTCAAGGTTTTAAAAGGATGAATCTAATAAGCTTGTTCTGGGTGATTTAATTTTTTTTTTTTTTTACTTATTGTTGTTCAGTTACAGTTGTCCAACATTTTTCCCCATTGCTCTCCCTTGCCCTGTTGCCCCCTCTTCCACAGTCAGTCCCCCCATGTCCATGCCCATGAGTCCTCTATTTGTGTTCTTTTGCTTGCTTCCCCTTCTTTCCCCCATTATCCCCCCCTCCTTCCCTTCTGGTCACTGTCAGTTAAAGGTCAAAATTCAGGTTTATGGAACCAGTTACTATGGCAATATTTTAAAAAGGTAAAGGAGCACTTGATGTGGATAAGGGGAAAAATAATACAGGATTTATTCTTACCTTTTAATATGAAAAATTTCAAACTAAAAAGTAGAGAGTATAATATAATAAACCACCAAATTTTCACCGTTCAGCTTACAAATTATTAATTTACGACCAATCTCATTTTATCTCTGTTACTACCAAACTTCTTCAGCTCCAGGTTTTTTTGAAGCCAATCATCAATCTATTTACTTATATGCATTTGAGTATGAATTTCTAAAAGATAAGTATTCATTAAAAAACATAACCCAAACACTATTATCATACCTAAATTTTTCTTATCAATCATAAGTATACAATCAGTGGTCAAATTTCTCTAATTTTTATATAAATGTAGTCAGTCATTAATTTTACGTAGTTTCATAGTTTCAGAGAACAGGGCTAAGAAATGTATATTTTTTAAAGATAAATTTATTGTGAGTTCCAAATCAAATCAGGAGCATATGGTTTTTACCTAACCTTATTGATCTCACATTTGGTTTTTGTTTTTCTACTGCCAAGACTTCTGGTTTCCAGTGGTAATCATACAAATTCTCGTTTGCGGTTTCTCTCACCACAAGGACAATGGTCTCACAGCAGCAGCACTGCACCATGACCTGTGTAATTAGCTGTAATTACCTGTGTAATTGCTTAAGTTTCATTTGGGGGGACCTCAGAATATATACAACAGTAAGGAGACGCAGCCACTATTCTTACATTTTCAAGTCATGGTAAATAGTTCCTCTTTTTGTGTTAGGTCGCTGTCTCTTCATGCATGGATTTCACACCATTTTAATGACAGAAACTTTATAACATGTGCCAATAACTTCTAGGAATAAGTTACTCTCATTCTTCTCTTTTTCAGAGTCATCTTTTATTTCAGGGCTATTATTACTTTTTTCTAACTAAACTCTGTTTAACTTTAAAAATAAAAAACTGACATTTTCCTCGTATTGACATATTTGTGATGTTAAGTCTTCCTACCCAAGAATGTGATGTGTCTTTTAATTTGTTCACTTGCTAATTTTATGTCTTTTGGGATTTTGGAGTTTTCTAGATATGAGAGATACTAAAATGGTGAAACAGTAGGTCTAGAATATGAAATGAGGGAAAAAAATGGTTTCCAGCCTCTCTTATGAGAGAATTATTATTTTTGTTTCTTTGCTTGTCAGAACATTTGAATCATTTGAAGAGATTAACTCAGAAAACAACAGTGAGTTTTCATTTTAGTAACATACCTAGTTCTGTCTAAGCTTTAGTGGCAGGTAAATATATCTATCAGAAACAAATTTATACTGAAACAAATATTATTGAAAGAAATTAAAAATAATCACTTGGAGGGTAAACCACATGACATAATTGTTCACTCCACTTAGTCACATGACATGAAAAGATGTTCCTTTTAGTGTACTATGGACAGTCCTGAATTGCCATCCTGATTTATCTTTCTATTTTTTTGTTTATGTAGTAGCATTTTGCTTAATTAATTTTCCTTCTATTGTTCACCTAAATTCCCACTGATCCTTCAAGATCCAGTTTAGATGTTATTTCCTCAGTTTCAGTTTGAAATCATTTACATGTAGACAAATCAGAAGAAGTATAATGACCCAAAGAATATATTCAAAGTGAGATAGATAAAAGCCAAAAAAGTAATTTTAGCTATGCCTATATTTAGAAATAACTCCACCTTTTTTAGAAAGAAGATCCATTGAGAAGGTTGAGAAGGAATTTTTAATGTTACAAGATAAAAACCAATGGGAATTTTGTTCTACAGGCCAATTAAAGTGAAAAAAAAATATTAATAGAAAGACTCAAATACTACAAAGTTGTATAGGAGGAAGAAGAAGGCCAAAAAGTCTTACTGATGAAACAGTTTCAGGAGTTATTCAATATTGCTGGATAACTAGTAATTTCCTCCACCCCACCGTCAGATGCCTTCAGAAATACTCAGAGGACTTGGAACCTCATTCATCACCATAAAACACACACACACACACACACACACACACACACACACACACACACACTTCTATATAGAGACAACCAGATGGAATAGACTGACAGTTTGAGATGAAATTTAAGAAAATAACACGAGGGATCCTGGGGTAGAGGGCATTGAGAATGCATGGCAAAATAGAAGGAAACTGGTAGGAATGGACTTTTGTCATGTCTGTACTTGGGTGAAGATAGAGATCCTGGGAAGAGTAAAAAACTTGTGCCCGCAACTTTCTGGATTTGATACGAACTTGATTGTTTAAATTGTAGCAAATTTTCCACAATTTCAAATGTTAAGAGTATAACAAAAGAGTTACAAAGGCAAAAGATAGGGCTATAGCTTGAAAAACAAATAGGATTGAGGAAAAGATTTTGCTAGAATGAAGGAAGGAGGCAGGAGAAACACCCGCAAAGGCAATAGAGAAGTGTGAATTAATGGAAACGTGTACTGATATTTACATTTTTGTGTGTATGTGGGGGTGTGTGTGGTGGGACTGGAAGGAATGAGAAATTGAATTAGGGCAATATTTTGATTGCACATTGAATTCTTTGCCCAATAACTCATTTGTATAAGCCATTAATATTTGATATCCTTGTATACCTCTCCCCTGTACTTATCAAGAACGCTGCTTTTTTTCCACTATAACATTTTATAGATCCCATTTGCCTCATATTTCCACAAATATAAAAATACTTTTTAGCACTTTGAACAGAGAGAAAACCTTAGGATTACACATGGCAAAGGACAAAATGTTTTCTCACCCTACATATAGAAAATTCATATTAATATTCTCCCTAGATATAGAAATGATCACATACATACTTTTGCCTGTTCTTTATTGTTCTCAGTATGTTAGCAACATGGGATACATTTTAAGGTAAGAGTATCTTAGGGAAAATTTGAGCAAAATGGATTGGCTGAATAGTATTGTACTGTTTTCATAATTCACTGTTAGGAAATGAAGCCTTAGAAAGGGCAAGGGTAACACATTTCTTTTTAATTTTAGAATAATTAAAACTTCATTTAATCAGTAGGGAACTTTTATTTCATTTCATAAAGTCTTTAAGAAAGAGTAGGATTTCTGCATGATCTATGAAATAAAGGTTGAATAGAAGTAATAGAATGCCTCCTCTGTACATTGTCATAGAAGCATCCAGAAGTTAGATCTTGCCTGGAACATTTCTTAACTTGAAACTACACCTAAGAGAAATCTTTTGTTCTCAGTGCTGCCAAAACTTCCATCTTTCTGCAAAGACCTCAGCTTAGCACCTGCTTATAAGGTGTATTTGCACATCATTGGTACATTATGGTAACATATATGTTCCCATCAAGGAGACTGTCATAGAATTCACAAGATGTTAAAAAATTTCTATCTCTGTGTGTGAAAGTGACGTTTCCTGTTAATTTTGTTAGCGTGCTGAACTCTCCAAGCAAAAGCCTTCTGTGGGAGGCAGAATGATGTCATTATAGTCATAGCATAAATTTTTCACCCTTTAGAAGGAGACATATTGTGGCATATATTTCACTACTTTTTAAAGGAGTGAGATAAAAACTTGGAGGAGGATGATATCAATTTTATATTTTCATATGTGGGGGTTTCCAGAGTCTTAAGAATGACTGCAGGCCTAACATTTTCTCTGGCACATGGATTTTCTTTGTAGTCTTAGGAGAGGCAAGCCCTTTGGTGTATGTGTGCCTTTAGGAGACCAACGGAGACTTGGCTACTTAGTTTTGGAGGTATTAAAACTTTGTGCAGGCAAAATAGTTTAGCACTCATGGTTTAAAGTAAAAAGAAATTAAACTTCTGATTCCAACTTAGACATGTTAAAAGCTTATAAGTTGTTACTCCCATTTTTACAACCAGAAAAATGCTGAACAATCTGAAAATCAATGACTTAGAACTAGCAACGAAGTGAGGTTGCAGAGCAAACTGCCATCCTGAAATTCAGGAATATGGGCAAATATAGAGTCACAGTCTCTATCTCCTTTTCTCAAAAAGATGCCACAGGAGCCATGACTGCTGGAAACAGTAAAATAATAATTTTGATAAATTGTTAGAGGTTGAGCGTGAACTGGCATGGGAGTGAGGGATTTCTGCAATGTAAAGGGGGATCCCACACATTTTTGGGTTTTACTTCCAGGGAACATACCAAATTCTCAACATGAAGAGCCAAAAAAGATCTCCTTATGGCTCTCATAGAGGATGGGAAAAGTAGCCAGTGTGAAATTCTCCAAGAGTGTTCTCATAATGAAGGGCCAGTCTTCGGAGGAAAGACTTAATCAACAGTGCTTTACAGCTCAAGGAGCTACAAGAGTCTTTACCTAAAGAAGAGTTCTTAGGAAAGTCAAACACAAATATAAAGACACCAACAAAGGTTGAAGCCATTGGTACTTACAGCTACAGCAAACATTAAAGACGGTCCTATCCACATTAACACAGGACCTTACAGCAGTTATTCTCAACTAGTGTGCCATGGCACATGGGTATCCCACAGAAAGTTTTTAAAACACGCAATGCCTGATTCCTTAGTCAGGAACACTACCTCTTTCACTTAGATTGTCAAAAAAAAAAAAAAAAAATGACAACAGCCAACAGAATAGCTATCCTATGTGAATGAATCAAAATTATACCTATTTTTGTCAGATCAGCAATATATATATATGGTGTGCTGCAGAATTTTAGTAATCAGTTTATGTGTTTTATGAGATGAAAAAGGTTGAAAATCACTGTCTTACACTGAAGGCCTGCTTTTCTCAGTTTCTATTACTTGATACATATCTGGGTTTTAACAAAAAAGCTATAAGGCATGCTAGCAGGCAAGAGAAAACCACAGTCTGAAGACAAAGTAAGTTCTGACCAGATTCGGACACAGATGTTGGAATTATGAGACACAGAATTTTAAATAAACTATGATTAATATGTTCATTGTACTAATGGAAAAAGTAGACAGCATGAAAGAACAGATGGGTACTCAGACGGATGAAGATTCTAGAAAAAAATAAGGTAGAAATGAAAACTATTGTAACAAAAATGAAAAATAACTTAGAAGAATTCATCAATAACCTTGGCACAGTTGAAAAAACATTAAGTGAACTTAAAGTAAGATCACTGTAAACTTTTCAAAAATATGCAAAAAGCAGAAAAGAATTTAAAAACAATGGACACAGAGGGTTGGGGGTCTGGGTGAAATAGTAAAGGAATTAAGCAAAAAAAAAAAAAATACCCCTCATAGACACAGACAACAGTAGGATAAACACCAGAAAGAAAGGAAGGGGATGGGGGACAGTAGAGGAGGGTAAACAAACAGAAGAAAAGTAGTGATGGAAGGAGACGTGACATGTGGTGATGAACACAAAATACAGCATTCAGATGATAAATAATTATGCATCTGAAACCTATATAATGTTATTAACCAATGTCATCTCAATAAATACAATAACATTTTTAAAAAATGAATGGAATGCCCAATAAGTGTATTACTACTGTAAAAAGTCCAATTTTTATGCAACGAGAAAACTAGCAGAAGAAAGAAAGGAAGGAAGGAGCAGAAAAATATTTGAAGTACTTGATGCAGACACCGGCTAGCAGTGTCCGCGTCACTATGGATGAAATAAAACATACACAGGGACTACAAAGTCCAGTGGAGGAAAAAGGACAACAGCGTGACTTTTCTCTCAAGGGGTACAAAAGCCGCAGCCTCCACCAAGACAGGCCTTTATTCTTTATCTCCTCACGTTACAAGATGGTCCTCACTCACTATGCCCTGGTTACAACAAAAGGAGCCAATGCCCCTAATCACATCACAGAAGAAGGATATTAGCAAATGAAAAGGAAAGAGTGAGTGGTTGAGTCAGTTACACTGGTCCCTGCAAGATTTAGCATTTGCAGGGTGAGAGAGTTTTAGCAAGAAGCAAATCTCAAAAGCAGCTTAGGTATATTGCAAATCTGATTACCCATGAGAGAACCTATCTATGGACATGGGTCCTGTGCATCTCCTAGTGGGAGCTGGGCCCACGCCACGCAGAAGGGTCTGCCACAAGTACTAATAGCTGAAGGTTTTCCAATTTTTGTTGAATTTATTGGGATAACATTGGTTTACAAAACCATACAGGTTTCAAGTGTACAATTCAATAATAACATCATCTGCACACTGCATCGTGCACCCACTGCCCCAAGCAAAGTTTTTCTTCAACCCCATTTTCCCCTCTTTGCCCACTACAACCTACGCCCACCCTCCTTTACCTCTGGCTATCATCACACTGTTGTCTATTTTTTAAATCCCTTCTTTCATCTAGCCCTCTACCCCAACCTTATCCCCTGACAGCTGTTAGTTTGTTCCATGCATTAATGCCTCTGTTTCTATTTTGCTGGTCAGTTTATTTTGCTCATCGCATTCCACATATAAACGAAACAATATGATATTTTTCTTCCTCTGAGTGCCTTATTTTACTTAGCGTAATCTCCAGGTTTATCAATGTTGTTCCTTTCCTTTTTTTTTTTACAGTTGAGCAGTATTTCATTGTGTAAATGTACCACAGCTTTTTCATACACTCAACTCCTGATGGACACTTGGGCTGCTTCCAAATCTTGGCTGTTGTAAACAACACTGCAAGGAGCATAAGGGTGCATATATCCTTTCAAATTAGTGTTTTAGGTTTCTTCAAATAAATTTCCAGAAGTGGAATCACCAAATCATAAGGCACTTCCATTTTTAATTTTTTAAAATAATTTATTTACTTATTTTTAGAGAGAGGGTAAAGGAGAAAAAGAGAGAAAGAGAAACATCAATGTGTGGTTGCCTCTTGTGAGTCCCCACTGGGGACCTGGCCCACAACCCAGGCATGTGCCCTGACTGGGAATCAGACCTGCAACCCTTTGGGTTAAAGGCCGGTGCTCAATCCACTGAGCCACACCAGCCAGGGCATATTTTTATTTTTTTAATTTTTTTGATGTAAGTCTATATTGCTTTCCACAGCAGCTGCACCAGTTTGCATTCTCATCACAGGGCACCAAGGTTCCCTTTTCTCCACATCCTCACCTATATGTGTTGTTTGATTATTTATTGATGACAGCCATTCTGAAAGGTGTGAGGTGATATCTCATTGTGGTTTTAATCTGCATTTCTTTGAGATATGTGACACTGAACACTTTTCTACATGTCTATTGCCCATTTGTATGTCCTCTTTGGAGGAGTGTCTATTCAAGTCCTTTGCCTATTTTTTAATTGAACTGTTTGATTTCTGGTGTTGACTTTTATAAGTTCTTTATAAATTTTGGATATTAACTCCTTATTAGATGTATCATCAGTGAAGATGTTCTCCTATTCAGTGGATTGACTGTTTATTTTGTTGGTAGTTTCCCTTGCTGTTTAAAAACTTTTTAGTTTAATGTCGTCCCATTTGTTTATTTTCATTGTTTCCCTGCCTGAGGAGATATATTGGCAAAAACATTGCTATAAAAAATGTCTGAACTTTTACTGCCTAATTTTCCTTCTAGGATTTTTATGATTTTTCAACTTACATTTAAATATTAAATCTATTTTGGGTTTATTGTGTGGTCTAGTTTCATTTTTGCATGTGTGTCCAATTTTCCCAATACCATTTGTTGAGTAGACTATTTGTACTCCATGGTATGTTCTTGCCTCCTTTGTCAAATATTAATCAACCATATTGGTGCAGGTTTATTTGTGTGATTTCTATTCTGTTCCATTGATCTATATGCCTGTTCTTGTACCAGTACCAGGCTGTTTTGTTTACTATGGCCTTGTAGTGTATTTTGCTATCAAGCAGTGTGATACCTCCAACTTCATTTGGCTTTCTCAAAATTGCTGAAGTTAGCCCTGGCTGGTGTAGCTCAGTGGATTGAGCGCGGACCTGCGAACCAAAGGATCGCGGTTCAGTTCCCAGTCAGGGCACATGCCTGGGTTGCAGGCCAGTTCCCAGCATGGGACACACAAGAGGCAACCATACATTGATATTTCTCTCCCTCTTCCTCTCTTGTACTCTTCCCCTCTAAAGATAAATAAATAAAAATCTTAAAAAAAAAAAATTGCTGAAGCTATTTAGAGTCTTTTGTGGTTCCACATAAATTTAGGGAATATTTGCCCTATATCTGTCCTATATGCCATTGATATTTTAATGGGAATTGTGTTGAATCTATAGGTTGCTTAGGGTAGTATGGGCATTTTAATGATGTCAATGTTTTTCTTTTCATGAACATGGTGTATACTTCTACTTATTTATATCTTTCTCAGTTTCTTTCTGTAGTATTTTATAATTTTTGAGTACAGGTCTTATAGCTCCTTGGTTAAATTTATTCCTAGGTAGAGGGATTTCCAATATTAATAACAGACACCAAACCACAGATCTAGAAAACATTAACCAGGATGAATAAAAAAAATCGAGGCATTATCCTCGGCTGGTGTGACTCAGTGGACTGAGTGGTGGCCTGCAAACCAAAGAGTCGCTGATTCGATATCCAGTCAGGGCACATGCCTGGGTTGTGGGCCAGGTCCCCAGTGGGGGGCTTGCATAAAGCAACCACACATTGATGTTTCTCTCCCTCTCTTTCTCCCCCCCTTCTCCTCTCTCTAAAATAAATACATAAATACATCTTTAGAAAAATGAAAAAAAAATTACTTATAAAAATCTAGGCATATCACACTTAAATTGCAGAAGAACAAACACAAAGATAAAATGTGGAAATTAGCCTAAATTTAAAGAAAAACACCCGACTTACAAAGAAAAAACAGAAGTAAAACATTCATCCCTTTTAAAACTATGGAAACAAAAAAAGAGTAAAAAGAAAACTTAAAGTGAAAAGAAATAAAACTCAACATCATTTCTGTATCCAGTGAAATTATTCTTCAGAAGATAAAGAGAAATATAGACATTCTCAGACAGAGAAACATTTAGGAAATTCATCACTAATAGACATTTCCTTCATAAAATATCATTTTTAAAATTTTTATGGAGAATGAAAATGATATAATTCAGAAATTTAAGAAAGAATATCAAGAAGGGAATAAATAAAAGCATTTTATTAATTAAAATTAAAATATTCTATACTTAATTTTTATTAAATAAAGGATAACCATTTAATATCATAATAGAAATCATGTATTCTGTGATTATAACTCATGGATAAGTGAAATAAATGACAGCAATATTATAAGGCACAGGATAGAGAAATAAATGTATTTTAATGCGGACTCTGCATGACACACAAAGTGGTATAATGCTATTTGAAGGTGGAAATGGATTATTTAAAGGTGCATATAGAAAACTCTAAGGTTACCAATAAGTTTTTGAGTATATTTTATTGGTTATATTATTACAATTGTCCCAATTTTTCCCTCTGCCCGATACCCTCTTCCCTCCAGGAATCCTCCCGTTAGTTCATGTCCATGGATCATGCATATAAGTTCTTTGGCTTCCCCATTTCTTATACTATTCTTAATACCACCCAGTCTATTTTGTACTTACTGATTATGTTTTTTAATCCCAGCATCTTTTCCCTCATTCTCCCCCTTCCCCATTCCAGCTGATAACCCTCCAAAGAATCTCCATGCCTATGATTCTGTTCCTGTTCTGGTTGTTTTCTATGTTTGTTTGTTTGTTTTAGATTCAGTTTTTGATAGCTGTGAATTTGTTGCCTTTTTAATGTTCATAGTTTTGATCTTCTTTTTCTTAAGTAAGTCCCTTTAACATTCTATGTAATATGTCTTGGTGATGATGAATTCTTTTAGCTTTGCCTTGTCTGAGAAGCACTTTATCTGTCCTTTCATTCTAAATGATAGCTTTGCTGGATAGGGTAATCTTGGTTGTAGGTCATTGTTTTTCATGACTTCAAATACTTCTTGACAGTCCCCTCTTAACTGCAAGTTTCTTTTGAGAAATCAGATAATAGTCTTATGGGAAATCCATTGTGAGTAACTCTCTGCTTTTCTCTGGCTGCCTTTAGGATTCTCTCTATCTTTAACTTTTGACTTTTTAATTATGGTGTGTTTTGGTGTGTTCCTTTCTGGGCCCTACTTGTTGGGGACTATGCGTGCCTCCTGGACTTGTATGTCTATTTTCTTTGCCAAATTAGTGAAGTTTTTTTTATATAAGTTTTCAATTTCTTGTTCTTCCCCTTCTCCTTCTAGCATCCCTATGATTTGGTTGTTCACACATTTGGAAGTGTCCCACCATCTTCTTATACTATCTTCATTTTTTAAATTATTGATTCTTCTTTCTGTTCTGGTTGAATGATTATTTCTTCCTTATTTTCTAAATCATTGATTTGTATCATGGCTTCCTTCCCTTCACTGTTGGTTCCCTGTAGATTTTTCGTCATTTCACTTAGTGTAACTTGCATTTCTTCCTTTATGTTGTTGCCATACTCAAGGATTTCTTGAGCATCCTGATCACCAATGTTTTGAACTCTGCTTCTGATGGGTTGGCTATCTCTCTTTTGCTTAGTTCTTTATCTGGGGTCTTGTTCTATTCTTTCATTTGAGCCTTATTTCTTTGTCTCCTCAATTTGGCAGCCTCCCTGGGTTTGTTTCTGTGTATTAGATAGAGCTGCTTTGACTCCTTGTAAAAGGTACCTATACATTGTGTGAGGGAATACATTACCTTAGGTAATAACCATGGTGGGGCAACCTGCTTAATCACTTTGTGGCTCTGTGTAGAGATAGGGCTCAGAGAGGGAATTGTACCACTGCCAGATTTCTTGGGGATTGTCCCACACTTGCCCCATTTCTAGTCACTTCACACCTTCCTCATATGCAACTGTTGCCTTTCCAATTGTTGCCCTGGTGTTAAATCCCAGATTGGGTGGGTCTACCCACCCACAAGGGACCACAATTTTAAGACCACGAGGGACCTTTAAGTGGAGTGTTCTAAAAATCTGTCAGTATTTTCTACTGACCCAACCCCCACTAGTTTTTGTAGCCAGAAGTTATGGGGATTTATCTTTCTGGAGTTTTATCCCTTGGTTTTGTGGTCTGTCCTGGAGCTAGGATAGCTCACTCCCAAGGTATCCATTCTATGAATATGGTATCACGCTGCCCCTTTTGCCACCATGCCCCCTATCTGTACCACATCTCGTCACCTTGTCTCCTTGCCTCTCTGCCCTGTCTCTGAGTCTCTGCCCCTCCTACCCATCTGGATGAATGTAGCTTCTTTAAATGGTGGCTGTCAGACTTCCACATGGTTTGATTTTCTGACAGTTCTGGTTGTTATTTATTTTGAAATTTAGTTGCAATTCTTTTTGTGGTTTTGCACAGAGGCAAAGTGTGTCTACCTACACCTCCATCTTGACTAGAAGTGCCAATAAATTTTTTAAATAAGTGTAATGAATAAGATGAGAAAGGAATGAAAATAGAGTCTAATAAAGGCTGATAGAACAGTTTAGAGCAACAAGTATAAAAGACACATGGACAAAAACTAGGGGGGTTAGAAATGGGAGGGAGGTGGGGAGGGCTGGGGTGGTGGGCTGGGATGGGAGTAAAAGACAGAAACCTGTACAAGAACAACAATAAAAATAAAAAAAAATAAAAATAATAAAAAATAAAACCAGAGAAAGCAATAAAGGAGGGATAAAAGGTAACAAAGAATACATGAAAAGAACAGAAAACAGAAACATGGAATGCTTATAATGGTAAACATAGTCTTAGCATAGAATCATCGCAATCATACCCTAGATATTTGTTCAACTCTTGCAAATTTATGTCCACATGGAAGCCTGCATATGGATGTTCATAATAACTGTATTTGTCATCAGCAAAATGTGGAAGCAGTCAAGATGTCCCTTAGTAGGTGAATGAATAATAAAACTGTGGTACATCCATACAATGGAATATTACTCAGTGGTAAAAATAAATTAACCATCAAGCTATGGGAAGACATAGATGAACCTTTATTGCATATTTAATTTAAAGGAGCCAGTATCAAAAGATTACATAGTATATAATTCCAATTATATGGCATCTGGGAAAGGCAAACCTATAGAAACAGTGAAAAGATCAGTGTTTCAGGGACAGAGGAGGAAGAATTGAATAGGTGAAGCATAGAGTATTTATAGGGTGGTGAAATTATTTTGTATAATATGGCAATTGTAGACATATATAACATTATGCATTTGTCAAAATCCAAAGAAAAGTACTGTACAGAGAGTGAAACAATGTGGTCAAATGTAAAAAAAGTCATTTAGGAGTTCCAAAAATCTCAGGATAGAACCCAGTGTGTAATGAAAAAAATCTATATATATAACCATATTGTGAGTATATGAAATGACCTTACTGAATGTGGTGGGGACAAAAGTGTTGACTTAAGTAACTTTGGAAATAGGTGGAATCTGTAAAATAGGTGAAAACTGTGTATAAACATCACACTACATAAAGTATTTTTCCCTATGGGAATGTGGGTTAACACTTATGATACTGCTGTATGTGTATACTGGAATTGAATTTTAAGTGAATAGTGGATTGTGGGAGTCAGTTTTCTTACTGTTGGAGTAAGAATTTACAAGTAAACAAAGGAAAGACAATAAAATAATACATGTGATAATGCATTAGAGCTGGAGATGTCAGTTTAAACTTAATGTTTAGCATAATATGGATACAGGTGGTTATATATAATAATATTAATCTGTGAGTACAAATATTTTTGTGCTTTGTCAGCTGATAGTGCTTAAAAGAAATGACACCCCTTTAATAAAGTATATACTTAGGGTCCAGATTTTGGTTTCTAATACTATTCTCCAATAAAAGGAGCCAGAGCTCCACAGAGAAATGACGGATTCTGGGTTTGGGGTGGAAAATATACAACATTAGCCTGGTTCGTCTTATAATACCAGAAAAAAGAGAAGTGCTACACACACACACACACACACACACACACACACTCACTTACACTTAAACACATTCACTCTCACACTCATAGGGGTATTTTCAAAGGGACACAAGATTCAACTAAAAGAGTTCTTGATATATGGGAATAGAAGCACAGGCCGAGAAATAAAGTGATACTGAACTTTAATCAAAATATAAAATAAATACCTGTAAGTCTGTACTAATATAAACAATGATTGAATAAACAAAAACTCTTGTAGAAGAACTCCATAGAATTTTTATACATAATTTTCCCTCAAAGAAATGAAACATAATCCTCCGGAGGACTGTGATAGTGCCTCCTTTCCAGAAAGTACAGTATGGAAAAGAGAAAAAACAATTACAGTGGGGAAACCTGAGAAACGCCACCTCAGTCAGGTGATCAAAGTCGACATTAACAGTGGTAAGTCATGTCGATAGTATTTACCTTGGATGTAATGTGAGGCTAATGGCACTTCACTTCTATGGTCTTCTCCCCAAAATCACCTAACCCCAATCTCCTAATGAGAAGTACATCAGACAAATCCCAATCTCCTAAAGAGAAGTATATCAGACTTCTCTTTAGAGGAGCATTTTACAATATAATTAATCAGTGGTCCTCGAAATGTCAAGGTCATCAAAAACATGGGAACTCTGATAACTGTTGAAGTGACAACTAAATGTAATATGGCATCTTGGATGGGGTTTTGGAGTAACAACTAAAAGAGGTATTTGCATAAAGACTAAGGAAATATGAATTAAGTGTGCACTTCATTTAAAAATACTGTGTTAATACTGGTTCATTAATTGTAAAAAATGTACTATACTAATGTTAAGATGTTGAAAATAGGGGTTACTGGGTACAGAGTTTATGGGAAATTACTACTGTCTTCATATTTTTTGCAATCTAAAAATAAAGTTGATTAAGAAAATATACTACTTAGTTCATACAAAATAGAATAAAGAACCCCAAATAATTAATACTAGTATAAAATATGACATCAAGAAACAAAGAGAGATTTAAGAATAATTAAAATCATTCACCTTGATGAGTAAACAGTTTTAGAACCAGTAATCAACTTAGAGGTAACAAAAAGCTTCCACATTTTTACTGTTTCAAGATAAATGATAGACCATTCTATCTAACTTCTTTATTTTTAATTTTACTGTGCAGTTTACATTTTTACTTTTAGGATCTTAAAATGTGTGTTTTAAATAATATTTCCTTGTATGTTAAAATTATTAATATTCATTATAGATAATGTGGAAATATTAAAAAGTGTAAAGAAGAAAATACCAATACCTACAATTGCACCATCCAGTCATAATGAGTTTTTTTTTTAAGGTTTTAGCATTTTGTTTTCTAGCCCTAACATTTATTTTAGTAAAATATTTCAGTTATTGGATTAGCCAAAATTTCATTTTAGTTTTTTCCATAACATAAAAGTCACATTTTTCATTTTTGCCAATACTTTTTAAATTTGGATGTTTTGAGTATGTCAGCTATCTCCTATGTGGTTTAAGATTTATTGTTCTCAGTTAATGTCTTGATTTGATTGCTATCAACTTCAACTGATCTACCCAACTGTGGAATATTGTCCAGCGATTTTCCATACATAGCACAAATCTTTATTTATTTAGTTATTATTTTTTATTTCAGTTGTGTTTTTACCTTTCTTGAAATAGTAAAGCATAACATGCCAACAATGTTGTGCGTTTTCTTCCACCTACAATATTAAGATGGCTACATAACAATTCACCAGTTTTGATAAGATTTTTTAAATGCATGCTGATATGACAACTGTCAAAATACACACAAACAAAATTATCTTGAATGAAGTTAAAGACAACTAAGTGCTACTAGAGCCATCTTACAGAAAAAACAAACTTTGTGGCCAGCCCAATATTATGTAGAATAAGCATTTCTTTATTAATACCATTTTTAAGATGTTACTGCCCCTCTTTTAGGTAATTCTACCTCATATTGTGTTCCAGAGTTTGAATATAAAGTATTGAGCAAAAGTAGGTTTACTGTTGTTCCCATGGAAAAGAACACAATAATTAATAAATAATAATACAAGAATAAAAAAGAAAAACATAAAAAATAGTATAAGCATAAACTCTGTTTCACATGCTCACAACTGTAAAGCTACTTTTGCCCCACCCGGCATTATATCATAGAGTAAATATTTTGGGGAAATTCAAATAATTTCACATATAATTATATTAGTAAGAAGATATATAAATTATGCTTACATAATGATATTTTGACTGAATGCATTTGGTAGTCAAATAAAATGAGTCAATTAAGTCTTACAACTATCCAAACTGATTAACAACTTAGACATAGAGTCAACTCGATTGAAAGTTCTTTTCACTTGTGAAGGAATCATTTATTCAATAAGTATATGCAAACCTGTAGGATGTCAGGCACTGTTTTAGGCTCTGGGAAAAACAGTTAAAAAAAGAGATATAGTTTCTGACTTCAAAGAACTTACAATCTAGTGGGAAGCAGAGAAATATATATTACATGACAAATATATATGACTATGTATAAATATATATATTTATATGGTGATATCTATGGTACTATTGAGCAAAATGTAGAAGGAAGCAGGAAATGAGTGAAAACAGATGGACAATATAAGCAAAGAAATGGAATATCTAAAAACAAAGAAATACTAGAGATCAAAAACAATGTAACAGAAACACAGAATGCCTTGTTTGGTTTACCAGTGGACTGGACGCAACAATGGTAAGAATCTCTGAACTTCAAGATACTGCAATGAAAACTTTCAAAATTGATAAGCAAAGAGAAAAAGATTGAAGAACATGGACAGGCTTTTCAAGATCTGTGGGACAGTGATAAAAGGTGTAACATGTGTATAATGGCAATACCATTTGAAACCATAATGACTGATAATTTCCCATAATTAATGTCTTACACAAAAGTATCGATCCAGAAAGCCCATAGAATAGTAAACAGGATAAATATGAAAAATCGCACACCTTAAAATATCATATTCAAATTCAGAAAAATCAAAGATAAAGAAAAAAAATCCTGAAAGAAGCCAAATGGGGGGCTGAAGGTTGGGAACACACTTTACCTATAGAGGGCCAAAGATAACACCTCGGTTCTCTCAGAAACCATGCAAGCAAGAAGAGAGTGAAGGGAAGCATTTAGTGTTCAGAGAAAAAAGGCAACTAAACTAGAATTCTGTACCTTATGAAATTATGCTCCAAAAGTAAAGCAGAAATAACAACTTCTTGAACAAAATTTGAGAGATTAAGTACAATAGAACTGTCTTTGTTCATAGGTGACATATCTGTCTATGTAGAAAATAGAAAAGAATCAGTAAAAAACTGAAACTAGTCACTGATTATAACAAGGTTGTAGGATTCAAGGTTAATATACAGAAGTCAATCATTTCCATATAGCAGCAATAAACAAGGAATTTGAAATTAAAGACACAATATTATTTACATCATCACCCTCCAAAATGAAATAGGTACAAATTCCACAAAATATGTATAAGATCCATGAGGAAAGACACAAAATTAGGATGAAGAGAATCATAGAAGAATAAGTGAAGAGATATTCTATGTTCATGTATAAGGAGACTCGATATTGTCAAAATGTCTTCCCAACTTGGTGTATGGATCTAATGTAACCCAAATCAAAATCCCAGCAAGTTATTTTGCAGATATCAACTGGTTTGATACAAAAGTATGTAAGCAGATGCAAAAAACCAAAAAAAGCAACCCAAGACTGAAGAAGTATAAAATTAGAGGACTGACGCTAACTGACCCAAGACTTAGTATAAAGCCACAGTTATGGAGACAGTGTGATATTTGTGAAAGAATAGATAGTAGATCAATAGGACAGAAATAGACGTATGCAAATACAGTGAACTGACCTGTGACAACAGGAACAAAGGCTATATGATGCAGAAAAGATAACATTTTGAACAAATGATTCTGGAAGAACTGGACATCCACATGCATAAAAATTTGAATCTAGACACAGACCTTATACCTTTCACAAAAATTAGCATAATCAATAAAATATATTAAAAAATTAACTCTAAATTGATTGCAAACCTAAATATAAAATGAAAAATGATAAAACTCCTAGCATCTAAACATAAGAAGAAATTTTGGATATAGGACCAATTTTTTGATACAACACAAAAAGCACAATCTATTAAAGTTGATTAGCTGGATTATTTTTTAAATAATTAATTATTATTAATTATTTTAATAAGGTCCAGCCAATTGATTATCTGGATTTTATTAAAATCAAACACTTCTGTTGTGTGAAAGTCAGTGGCAAGAGAATGAGAAGACAAGCCAAAGACTGAAAGAAAATGTTTGCAAGAGACACATGTGATAGTGGAATGCTATTCAAAATATACAAAGAACTTTAAAAACTCAGCTATAAGAAAATGAACCACCTGATTAAAATATGAGCAAAAGACCTGAACAAAGTTTGAAACAAACAATATGAAGGGATGTTCAACATCATATATCATTAGGAAAATGCAAGTTAAAATAATGAGATACCACTACACATCTATTAGCATGGCCAAAATCCAAAACCCTGGAAATACCAAGTAGTAGTAAATATGTGGAACAACTGAAACTCATATTTATTGTCGGTTGGAATTTTAAAAAGGAATCTAATGAACAAAATAAACTGATGAACAAAATAAGCTGACAAAAAAATGAAAACAGAAGCATGAATACATGGAACAGACTGACAGCTGTCAGACAGGAGGAGAGGGAGGAATGAATGAAAGCAGGTGAGGGGTTTAACCAAAGAATGTGCATATATAACCCGTGGACGCAGATAGAAAGAAGGGGGTAGGGACTAGGAGGAGTAGGGGAAGGGGGAGAACGGGGACATCTGCAATAGTGTCAACAGTAAAAATAAAGAAAAACAGTACAAATTGATAGTTATGAAACAGTCACAGAGACGTAAAATGCAGCATAAGGAATATAATCAATAATATTGTAATAACTATGTATGGTGCCAGGTGGATACTAGAAATATCAGAAGGGACACTTTGTAAAGTATATGATTGTCTAATCACTATGCTATAGAGCTGAAACTAATACAAAATATTATTAAATGTTAAAAAAGGGTACATCCACTTTATCAGACAGTTTGACAATTTCTTACTAAATTATACATTCTCTTACTATATTATTCAGCAATCACACCCCTTGGTATTTAACCATATAATAAAAACTTATGTCCACATAAAAACTTGTATATCAATATTTATAGTAGCCTTATTCATAATTACCAAAAACTTTAAAGCAGCCAAGACGTCCTTCAGTGGAAGAATGGGTAAATAAACCGTAGAACACCCAGACAATGGAATATTATTCAGTGCTAAAAAGAAATGAATTGTCGAGTCACTAAAAGACATAGAGTAAATCTCAATGCGTGTTACCAAGTAAAGGAAGCAAGTCTCCAAAGGCTACATGCTGTATGAGACCAACCAGATGACATTCTGGAAAAGGCAAAACCACTGAGATGGTAAAAAATAAAAGAAAATTCAGCAGTTGCCTGGAATGGGGGAGGAGAGGGGAATGAATAAATAGGAAGATTTTTAGAGCAATGACACTATTCATTATGATACTTCAATGGTGGATACGTGTCATTATACATTTGTCAAAACCCATAAAGATGTACAACATCCCGAGTGAACTCTAATGTAAACCTTGGACTTCGGATGATAATGATGTGTCAGTGTTGGTTCATCAATTGTAACAAATGCACTACTGTGGTGCAGGATGTTGATAGTGGGGGGAGGTTGTGCATGCATGGGACAGAGAGTATACGGGTACTTTCTGTACTTTCTGCTCAGCATTGCTGTGAATAGAAAATTGCTCTAAAAACAAAGTTTATAAAGTAATAAGACATAAAATGGTATGGTTGAGTTGTATAATGAAATACTCTGATAATAAGAAGTTAACAAAATTATTTAATTTCTCAGAATTTTAAAACAGATATTGCCATAAAACACAAAGCCATAAAATGTAGAGATAAAAAATACAATTTATTTTAATATGGATTTACCATTGGGTTTACAGTTTATATAAATAAAAGACAATAAGGACTTGTTAGTTCTTCTAAAATGGGAGGAGGGGTGCGATTTCAGGTGGTGTTAGCAATAGAGACAAAACAGAAGCAGAAAGCAAGTCTTGCAAATGTTGCCAGGAAATTGAGCAGATTTTAAAGGAAATTCGACCTGCCATTTTAGGCAAGGTATGTGATTTAAGGCTCAGATTGGTTATGTTTTATTCTGTAGTTTGAAGGCAGTATATATGATGAGGTGCTTTTACTTTATTTTTCAGATTTATAGACTTTCTGAGCTGAGGACCTATACATGAAACTAGAGGCATCCTGAAAGTTATGAAGAAATGATTCTTTCATTCAAAGGAAAACAATGTAGAGGGTAAACAGTCACTGACAAATTCTACTGTGAGCTTTAAGCAGTTCCTTTTTCTCTCTCTGGTTTGTTTTTTCTTTACCATGTAGTCACTCCTGCAGAGCTTGGCTATGTTCTTCTTGGTAGTGCTATAGGTGGATGATGTAAAAGTGCAGAGTGCTCAGGTGATGGAATTATCAGAGAAGAAGTTGTCCTTAGCTCTATATATTTTTATTTGGGTATCGTTATACACAAACCATTTTCTCTCCTTCAGATCTCACTCACCATCATTCTAGAGCAATACAGAAAATACTTAAATCCATTCATGTCATCCTTCATTCAACCATTATTTATTGAGTACTTATTTTGTACCACATGCTATTTTAGAATGTAATACAAAGCAAACGAATCACTTTTCCCTCGTGGAGCTTACTGTTGACTGGAAATGATGAGCGAGAATTAAATAATCACATACAATGATAAGAGCTAGGAAGTGGCAATGTGTAAATGGCCATAATAAGAATTTAGCTTTGAGAAGTCAGGGAAAAACTGTTCATAAAGAAGTGAAAATTAAGCTGAAGTCAAAGAATAAATAGAAGTTACCATATCTGATGGAAAAGTGCAGGAAAGAGCATTCCAGGCAGAAATATTCAGTTAAATATGTTGGCATAGATAGGGCTTAAAATGAGTTTACTGTCAACATACAAAAGTAAATAATAGAATAATTGCTTTCCCAAATATTACAATGGACTCTGCATTAAATATGTATTTCAAACTTTAAAATTATTAAATTTGCTCTGTTAAGGAGATGAGATAATGAATAGGTCTTTTTTCCTTCTATTTTTTCTCAGTAGTTAAAATACTTCCATATAATATGAATATTTTAAAAATTAAACAACATAATTGTTACTGCTACTGTATTTTACCAAATAGCTGTATCTTTACTGCTTTATTAAAAACAATTTAGCATTCAAAATATTATTTTCATTCAATGTAAACTAATTTATCTAAAAAATACTACATTCCTTTTAAAGTCCTCATTTATAACTTATACCACTTCTTGGAACAGAGGACATTCTTATAAAAAAAGGGGGATGCTATACCCTGAGAGGGACCTCTCGACCAGTCAGAATGCTCATTATCAGTCCAATTATCCCCTGATAATTGGCCTGCCTGTGAAAATAATAGGCTGGGATGATTTAACTCAGCGCTGACATATTCACAGCATCCTACACACTACATTCAAAACTTCTTAACTTTTCCTTAAATAATGGAAGAATCTAATTCTAGCTGTTAGAATATTTTATTTGCTCAACATTTAACTTCCAGGGAACATTGAAGACTCTGCTGAGACCCAGGGAATGCTTGTTTGTACTAAATTTCACAATGTTGGCAGTAAATCTTACATAACATCCAGCTTTCTTATTTTGTCTGTATACAACATACTCCAAAAGGACATGTCTCCTTTCTTGGACTCCGTAAAATTTAGTCAAAGGATAACATACTTAGAAAGGAGTCACTTGGCTTGTCAATGCTTACCAGCATTTCAGCCCTTCTAGATGGCTGGCTGATATCCAAATGATTCTAGGGAATGGCCAGCTAGAGAAATGATGATGAAATTTTACAGAGGTTAAAGTATTTTCGTGCATGTGTTTCTTGAGATAATTAGGTTGCATTGGGTTACACTCATGGTATAGTGTTTTAAAGTTTCCTATGTGACATTCAAATGTTCCCACTTTTTAATGTTTTGCGCTCCTGAAAATTTGTTAACAGAATGGGGATGTTTTTATCCTTTAGATCACTTTATTTCAGTTGCATAAATTTGTTTAATAAATAGTTCATGCACTGGCCAGAAACCAAGTGGACAAACTGTACTCACTAACCCTTTATTACTTGGCTCCTTTGTCTAATGACCCAGCCCATTATTAGATAATGAAAGAGTGTATGAGAAAGTGGGAGATTATTTATGATGGAAACAAAATGAAACTAATGGGACAAGATTTGAAAGCTGTGATGCATGAAAGGTGCTATGCAGGCAGCTCTGGCACCATGACAAATAGAGATAAAGGCTCAGTGGGAAGCAACAGTGTGAACATGACTATGAAGAAGAAAGAATGGATTTCCTGAATGAATCCTTGCCATCTGGTGTTTGTTTAATATACAATGAAGGTCAAATGGCTACTGATCCTTTTTTCTATAGTCCATTGACTACAAGAATGAGAAGAATCAATGAGTTTATCAATATGTCTGGAAATGACTCACCATATGATCTGATTGAGTCAATAAAACTGAAGTAAGTTGTCATTACTTTCAAATATGGCTTGGATCTATGACTATAATTCTGTATATTTTTAGCCAACTTTTTTGGATCACTTATGACTTGTATTTTTTCAAGATTAATAGTTTGACACATTTCATTTAATAGGTATATATGTTTAACAGGGAAGGCCAGGAGAAAAGTCTCATAAAGCTGAATTTTTCTCCTATTTTCAAATAGAACTGTTAAAAATTTATTTCTGTTGATTGGTGGTGGATTAAAGAAATCTTTTTTCTCACTTTGCCTTTTCTATATATGTGATTGGTTACGTACCTATTTTATGTAATTATTTTTTGGGGACATATTAACTTATAGTGAAATTTGTTTATTAAGCATTATATGTAAACAGCATTCACTTTGGGAAAGTCATATGTAAGCTGAACATAACATTTTATGTAACACTCTCTTTCCTGCAGGTTGTTTCAGTAATGCACCTCCACAATATGATCTTGGAACTCTAACCCTCTACTGCTGAAGCTGCAGGGTTTTCTGTTGAGTTCTTTTCTAAAGACTAAAATAAAAGACACTTTTCTCACATTAATATTTCTCAGCTGCCATGAAAACAGGGATAGAAGAAGCCAAAAATAGAGGAGCCAGCTGTGGGAGGCTGCCTTTTCTTTCCCTTTTTTTTTTTTTTCAGGATAACTCAGAAAAGTCTTTCAAATTTATTCCATAAAGAGTGTGTTAATGCAAATACTGTTTCATGTGTCTTCATGCTATGCTTTAGAAGCTGATATACATACTCAATTGTGACACAGTGAATGTTATCTGACTCTTGTAGAGGTAGTGGAATTGTTAAGCTTGTCTCTGGGGTAGATCCATTTAGTATTCTTTATCTCTTCTCTTTGTGAAAAGATTCTCTGTACAGAAGCTAGTTAATTAAAGTAAGAGTGGAGCAACTATGAAAAAAATTCACTTCTCCCTCAAGTAAACTCTGTGTGTTTCATTCTACAGACCATACATTTTATTGTTGATCAGAATTTTTCCCCGGAATGTAAAAATATTACACATTTCCCTGATTATATAAAATTTAAAGAAACATGAAAGAGTCACCCATCACCTCAATGAACAGAGCCACCATGTTTAATACATTGGCTTTTGTGTTTTTTCTATTTATTTTTTGTTACTTAATTGAGGTAATACTACAAATAAAGTTTTATATCTTGATTTTTTATTAATATTTTATTCAAATATTTTATGTTCATGAAATCCTTTCTGTTATGCTCCTGTCCAGTCAGACCAACCACACCTTTCCTTTGTGTCCCCACTGTTCCGTGACAGTACATTTTCTAAAACAGCACCTTTGGTGTCATGTTGTGTCTTTGTATTTACCAGTCGTGAAAGCATAGAAAGAAAGAACTTACACTTTATATGCCTTTTGCAATATCAAATGTAAGAGATGACTGATTAACAGTATAGACAACAGCAGATAATTAGAATTGCCTACAGCGGGTATTAAGACATAGGACTGATACAACAGCAATATTGTAAAAGTGTTTCCTGTACCTGGTAGGGATTTGGATTCTATAAGATAGAAGGGGACAGGGGAGAAGGGGTTGACTGTCAGAGAGAAGGGTGGGCTAGGTGAAAGGGGGGCAAAAGGGAAAAAATTAGGACAACTGTAATAGAATAAACAATGAAAAATAAAATAGAAAAAGTAGAAGGGTTCTTAAAACTCCAAGATATTAATATTCTATCTGGTTAACAGATTAACCGTGTAATGGTTGGGCATGCCAGCAGTGAAGTATAAAGTCAGTGAATTTGTATGGTTCATTGCTGGGGATAAAATGATTTTGGCTTTTATGCCCATCTGGTCAACAATTTATTTAAACTAACATCATTTATCCATGTGTTTACTTTCCCCAGCTTTTTCGATATCTTTTTGACATGTAACATAAGTAAGCTTAAGGTGTACAGCAAGACGGTTTGGTGTACATATATATTGTGAAATGTTTACTATGTTATGTGTGAACACATCTACCCCCTCACTACTTACCATTTTTTGTACGTGATGGTAACTTTTAAGATTTACTCTCTTAACAACTTTCAAGTATACAGTGCAGCATTGTCCATTAGTCACCATGCTGTACATTAGATCCCCCGGAACTTACTCATCTTATAGCTGGAAGTTTCTTCTCATTGAGCAGCAGCTCCCTGTTGTTTCCCCACACCCTGTTTCCTCCCAAACACTGTTCTAGTCTGTGGATTGGGCTTCGTTTGATTCCACGTGTAAGTGGGAACGTACAGTGTATGTCTCTCTGTCTGACCTATTAAGCATAATGCCATCAAGGGCCATCCATGTTGTCACAAAGGTATCCTTTACTTCTTTAATATGAAACTGACCATTATTTAAAAAGGTCATATGCATTCACTAGTCCTCGGTTGCCTTTTGGCAGCAAATACCAGCAAAGTAGGTTGACAGGTTGACAAGACTGTGGATGATCTGCTTCTGCTTTGAGATAACTTAGAATATAACTGGATTCAATTGGGACTTCCAAATCCTAAAAGTATAGAAATGACTTTCAAGTTAATTGCCTTGAATTTTCTCAAGGTGAAAGGTGCAATAGAAATGTCAGAATGTGAGTACTGTTATTATATTTTCTGTTACCTACCAATAGCGTTGCCGCTTATGACTCATTTATTCAAAGGTTAGCATAAAAGTAAGAAGCAGTTCTATATTCAAATTTTGAATAAAGAAAAATAAATTTAATATTTATTCAGCATAAATAAACTTCAGCATATGTAATTTTTTTCAAATCCCTGAATTTTAATTGTATGGCTATGTTGCCTGCTCTTTTTGAAACAAAAATATGTGGATACATATTGTTTTAATTGATGCACATTGGGATGATGCAAATAGCAAATGACTTTAACTATAAAAAATCTTTATTACATATCGTTTATGCTTGCTTGTCATTTTTTAGGATGTGATTCATTAGATTAAAATATAGTTCTTCTTCTATTGTCTATGTGTCCTTTTCCTTTGAATAATAAAGACTGGCATTTAAAAATATGACTCCACAAAGAAACGTTCTGATATCAAACAACTTAGCAAAAGTATTTGCCTGAATCACTGGATTCTAGATATTCTTTATGACCCACAAGTGCTATAATCTTCTTGAAGATCCTACCTTCTCAGGGAGTTTTTCATCTCCTTACATGTTCTTGATACCTACTATCAGCTCAGAACAGTAGCTGGTCTTAAGTATACTAAAGAGTTCATAATTTCCATTAAAAACCAATTATAAGAGATAATTAATTTTTACTTGTGAGATTAAATTTTATCAAAACTGATACATTTTTTCCTTAAGCCCACCCTGAAAAAAATTTATGTTGGGAGAACGGGTTATTAATTTGTCACATTGAAAATCCATAAAGGTTATCAATTCCATTTTAGAGCATCATTGATTTGAGTTACCTGTACACTTGTGTCTCCACATGTAAATATTTTTAAGGTCATATTTTCTCAAAAAGTATCTATGCAAGTTATACCAGAAGTAGTTGTTTATTATTTTTTATGTGCATTATTATTTCAATCATTATTATTACTGTTGTTATTATTTTGCCCCTGGACTAAGCCCAAAAGCTGAAAGTTCCACAGTTCGGTGCCCTGGAAGAAATTATCAGTAACAGAGTCTGATTATTTTCCCTTATATTTCTGTACAACTTCTCTCTTTAAGAGATTGCTGAAAGAAAAAGACCGAAGTCATAGCTTATTAGAACCAGAGTGGGGAATGCTGGATATGTAGTATAGATAAAGCTAAATATCAACCTAGGATTTTTACACTGAGTAAATCTGAACTCTTTAACTCTCCTAGAAACTGTTAAATTCACCTATTCTAGCAACTATTAAACTTTGATTCATTTCTTTTTCATATTTTTATAAATGAGAAATGGGTAGGAAAGTCAGTGGTGTTGAGGATTTGAATTCCTTAGGCATTTAAGGAAATTCTACTAAAATTGACATAAGTAAGGTAAAACAAACTTGGGTTTTTAAAACGTCTATTTTTCAAAATATAAGATTTGGTGCACTTTAGTTTTAAAATTCCTTTTTTAAAAAACCCTTAAAGGTAAACTGTACACAATTTAAATATTTTGAGCTACAATTCAAGACTCTTTTGTGCTCTGTAGAGTGAATTTCTTGATTTATGAATACTGGCTGAATGAAAATGTAATAACCTAAAAAAGGCTGTACTATCTCTTTGCTACGAATTTCTATTTTTTCTCTTTTTCTTAGTTGTATTGACTTAAAGAATTAATGGTCTACATATTTTTAAAGAAAATAGTATCACTGTCTCATGCAAAAAATATATGCACATGTATTATTGTCTTTTCTATTATCTTAGTAGTCAATCGAGAACCTGGTAATATGTGAGGTCTGTCCGGAAAAAGTCCAGTCCTTATTAATACAGCAAGAGCAGTTTATGTGACATCTGTGTAACGTGGCAGCAGTCAAGGAGAGTGGACTGGAATGTGCATGCGAGAACAATGATGACTTCACTGTACTGGTCAGTGGGGGCTGTAGACACTCTGAGTGATCATGTGTACTGTGTGGCTGTCACATTCACAGTGACTGAGTGAGTAGAGCAGTGAATCAACATCAAAATTTGCGTTAAGGTTGAACATTCCTCTGAGGAAACTATTCAGATGATTCAGAACGCTGCCATGGCTATGGGCAACTGGTGACCAGCAGCTTCATCACAATAATGTGCCTGCTCACGCATCATGTCTTGTGCAGAGTTTTTTGTGAAACCTCAAATCACCAGATGACTTAGTCCCACCTACAGCCTAGATTTGGCACCTTGCGACTTCGGGCTTTCTCAAAACTGAAATCACCTTTGAAGGGAAGAGATTTCAGAGTGTTGATGAGAATCAAAATACAACGGGGCAGCTAATGGCGACTGAGAGACCTGTGTGAGGTCCCAAGGTGCCTACTTTGAAGAGAACTGAGGCTTCATTGTCCTATGCACAATATTTCTTGTTTCTTGTATCTCCTTCAATAACTGTCTCTATTTTTTATAGTACACAGCTGTATACTTTCTGGATATCTCACATATTTCCCCTGAAAATCATTTTGCTAAACTTTCAGACGGAATCTCTCAAGAGCTTTGTTAGAAGGGGGAGATTAAATCTCATTTTAGACTCAGATTGAAATGAAGAATATTTCTCCCTGGGAAATTATACACACACACACACATATACATATACACCATTAGCTCTTTGTTTGCCTAATGTTTGTCCAGCTAGGGCCCCACCTAATGGGCAAGCAAGAAAACGGGCAGAGGGATTTCTAATAGCACAAAAGGTTTGTGTAGAAAGATGGCCAGAGAAGACCAGATAATTAACCCCAAGAAGTTGGGTTCAGTGCCCTTATTGGGGAGATTAGAGAGATAAAATAAGGTCATTTATCTTGTATAGAACAAGACAGAGGGGTCAAGAACTTAGACACATAGCGAGAGAAGAGAAGGAGAAAGGATATGGTGCTACTCTTCATTTCCTGCTACATGACAAAGGTCAAATTGATGGAACTTCTGAACTTTTAAGAGATGATCTTTCTCCATTGAGATTAAATTCTCAAAGTTGCATTCACTGAACTTCCTAAAAGTAGCAATGGGCATTTTATAATGAACTTCTAAAGCACAAGGGTGCTTGACTCCGTGCTGAAAGTTTCCCGGCTGAATGAAGCAGCAGAGAACTACTCTGATAATCCATTTGACCAAAACTGTATCAAGCAACATGGCCTATTTAAAGACAACTTTTAAGGCTTTAACTTTTCAAATGTCAAAAGACATCGATTACACATAAAAAAACACATATTCTCAGCGAAATATACCAACAGATCTGATCAACAATATCTATAAACAAATTCAGAGAGTAATTTTTTTAATGTAATGTACTTCTTTCAGCTATAAATGCCATAGGGATAATTTGGGGTAGGAACACAATTTTAGAGAGTTTAAGCATTTTTTAATGATAAATACTTTAGTTTTTCAACAGTCCCATGGAGGATCCCATGGATATGGAATCCAAATCCAAATGATATATGAGGAGAATATTGTGTTTGATTTAATGACTGATTTTTATTCTATTCTCACCATTGTTTCATTTAGATTCATAAAGCCTTTTCTCTGTGTTAATAGAAATATGGCCATGGACAAACTTTTCTGAGCTCTCATAAGCTGTTTTCATCAATATAATTATTATTTTTGTTGTATGTTTATATGTATCTATAAGTATAATCTCAACATTTTCTATTCCATGATATTAAGGTTTCTAGGTTCTAACTTGAATTGAAAGCAATCAGTGGGGACTATATGGTGCTGAGTAACAAATTTAAATATTCTTGCTGTTTACTATGACAGCAAGTAAATTAATATGCACAGGTAGTTTTGGGAGGGAGGAATATGGATTTTATAAATACTAGCACATTCTGATTACCAAATTTTTGTTGACTTTTCCATATAGCATTGTCAAATCAGATCCTAAGAATTAGCTACTATGTTTGTCAGAAGAATGTCAAAAAGTTTGGAAATTCATAGATTTGAAGAAAGTATGTTTTCTAACCAAATCTGAATGGAAAACAAGCACAGAAATTTTACACATCTCCAGTGACATCCACAGTAAAAATCAGGTTTCTTCCCTGGCTTGTTTGGAATGTATGCAAATTGAGTTAATATGGTTCATCATTTTCACTTGGGAAAATTTTATAACTTCATTTTTAGAAATGAATTCAAGTGCAATTCTCCCTTGTTTGAGTGACTAAGGCAGTGACTTTACCATGGTATATTGTGGAGGAGAAAAAATATCGATGAGTCACAGAAGGTTTTGACCAAAGCACAGATTTTATTCTACACAGTGACTCATTTGTAACTGACTTTTCTTCCTCTTTGCCTACTTAAATTGTTTCATTCCCCCTTACGCTAAGCAAGGTCTTCATTGTACAGAAGAGAACTTTTTCCTACGTGTGTTACATCTCAGGCTTCTCAGTTTCTCCCTTCTTTAGATAATGAAGCTAAGGTCATTCTCAAGTCTAAGGTCTGCAATTTTTTCCCAAAATTTTTAAGATATTGATAATGGTAAAATCAGGGACAGAATTGGTGCTCTGCTACTGCTGATATTTTTGAGGTAATTACTGAGCTTGTTTCTGTGTACAAACTATCCTTTCATCTTCCCTCATGTCTTTATGACAGCTTCTGCTTCCCAGGCAACTCAGGTGGGCTGATGTCTAGGTTAAGCTGTGGTCTGTGGGTGTGTGCATGGTGGTAGCTGTAAACAATTTATAATAATATTATTAAGTTCAACGAACAATTCTCTGCTATTTTGACACTCTTAACATAGTTTGAAAAACATTGTCCCAAAATAAGTGGTGTAATTCACTTTTCCAGTAAGATCACACCTATTAATAAATGATACATAAAAATGTAGTTTTTCTCTTCTGAGAAATAAGGTTTAAGTAACTAGGATAGGCATATAAGTTTTGGTTTTATGTTACATGGTGTGACATATTTTATTCAAGAATCTCAGGGAGAAAATGGAGTTGGCAAGGACCGTAAGATTCTTCTGAGGGTTGTGAAGCTGTCTTTTGCATTCTAAATAGAAAAAAAAAAAAAATATGCCCATGCTTAATTCTCAGGTCATGCTAACAATTACAAAACAATATGCGTGAAAACTTAACTTTTCCATTCTTTTATATAACAAACTGCATAATTTCTCTCTTTTACATGAATAATATATCATTCTGGAATGTATAATAAAAGAAGATATGCAAAATTACTGATATTCTTTAAGGTCACATAACGTAAGATTAAAGGCAATTTTAAAAAGTAAGCTTTACTTATATTTTTATATAATATACACATTAAATATTTCTTAATTATAACCATTGCTACAACTTATACAATGTAACCAAATAACTTCTGAGTGATATAGAAAGTAGACTCTAGTAATAGATACAGAAGTATATGTAAGTCAGCTAAACTCAACTGTATGCTAATTGGCCAACACACCTCTCATTTAACCAACAGTGAGCTATTATGCAAGAATCTGGAAATCAAATAGCAACTATGTAGGTGTAAATGCATCTCTCAGTTAATTTTCCAATAATATACAATCTCTAATAAACAGAAACTTGGAAAAATAAACAAGCATAAGGGCAGAAGGATATTTTGTGGGGGTTTTCTCGTGTGTGTTCAGATGCTGTAGAATTTCATCAGCCACACAAAACATGAGAAAAGCAAACTTTGACTAAGGTTTTGAGCACACAATGAGTTTTTTGTTTCATTACAAATAGTTTTCTTTTTAACCACTAACAATAGTGTTAAAAGGTAAAAATACTTACTGTTTTACTTAAAAGCAATTCTATTTTCCCATAATTACTACATTATCAATTTAGTAGTATGTCATGTATTTATTCATATATATTAACTTGTTTTGGGAAATATGTATTTTTATATCATGTATACACACATATACTTATTTTCCTAATGTGCCATTAGAACCATACAAAATTTCCATTAATATAGTATGAAGAAATTATTGAGATACATTAAAGTAAATAAGAATAAGTGAAATCATGATTCTTCCATGTTAACATCTGCACTATAATCATAGATCATAAAGCTCAAATGATTACTAGGGATATTTTAATAAAATCCCTCTGTCTTACAGATAAAGAAATTACAAATAAGCAATATGTAACTATCATATAATTAGCTATATCTATTCAAAAATTTTACTCAGTGTTTTTAAACTTTATGTGGCACATAAAACATTCGAATGGAATTAAACCAAATTCCTGATGCTAAAATCCAATGTTGTTTCCATGATGAGATACTAATTAAAACACTGGACACTACTGACAAAGTAATAGACTTCTCTCCATTTTCTCCTAAATTTGTCCATCTCTAAGTTTTATCCTCAACAGTATCAGAGATTTGTAGGAATCAATAAATGTGTTGACTGTATGTCCTTGTGGTTTATTTGTTATACTATATTAAAAATAAAGTTTTATTTCAAAATAAATGATAAATTTTTGAGATATAAAGGCAATAGCAGTCAATATACAGATCATAGACCTGAAAATGTAAGTTTTATTTTTGTACCAAACTCTTCGTGTAAAACTTTTCCACTTTTTATGTTTTAATCTACAGAGCAGAATCCAGACAGAGCACCAAAATTTCACTGACAATGTGGCTTTTACTAGTGTTAGAATTACTTAAGAATTTCATCTTTTGTCCCTTATTTATAATTTAACCACCTCTTATGAGAAGGTTCTGTGCTGATGAATTTAGTAATTCTAACTTCTTACACAGACTGTGCTTTATAAATTACAAACACTAAGATTACTGTTGCAGACACTAAGATTACTGATTTTTATTTCATACATATATAGTCAATCACATATAACCTCACTGAGGTACCAATACTATGAATAGGTGTGGTAAGAAATGTGGGCCTTGGTTAAAGATCATAGTAAAATTTTCTTCCTTTTGGTCCACTATAGATGTACACCTGGTCCATTAAAAATGTTTGTACCATTAATTAACAACTGTTGGTACTTGTATCACAGAGAAATTTGAAAGGATCAAGTGGTTTTTAAATGACACTTGCATAGTGACAAGTGGACTAAAGAATGTATTTACTTTCAAATTGCTTAAATATCAAGGGCAAACTGGTTGGCAGATGACACAACGGATATTAATTCCAGTTCTCTCTTCTCCCAACCCACAGCAATTGGGGTCTGAGGGTGCTGGAATAGTTCAGTCAATAGTTATACCCTGTCTCTAGCAATTAGAAATACTTCTTTTGACCAAAAAAAAAAAAAAAAAAAAGTAAGAAAATAAACATTTATTCAGATACATATTAGAATTTTTTTTTGGTGAGGATCCCATAGATCTTGACATTGCTTAATATATTGGCTTAAGTATAAAATATTGGCACTTAAATTGTATTCTCATGTTGAGTCTGAAAACATAGTCTCTTTGCTTATACAAATACCTTTAAAAGGGGGTAATTAGTGACCAGTGGCTAAGAAGACCTCTGTGTTGAGAGGTTATGCCTAAGCCTCTTGAAGATTCTCCGTGTAAACAAGTCAGACCACATCACTCATTATCCCTCCTTTGTTTACTTGGAAAAAGGTTCAAACTATTTAATGAGAGGATTACCCATACTTCAACTCTATTGAAAAAGATTAATTGATATTTTCCTGTTGGAGGTTTCACCACTTGGCTTTGGCTTCCACTCTCCTATTGTTACTGATGCTGTGATCAACAGAGCAAAGTTGTTTAAAGGTTATCCAAACTTCACAGCTTAGTCTTGCTCAAACTAATTATATTTTGTCCTGGTCTCATAGACTTTGAGGTGCAAGGATTTTTAACTTGTTCAAAGAAACTATATTTTAAACTTTGTCTGAATAGAAAATTTTATGACTAAAATCTGAATATTTTGGACAATTTTGTTGACTGTGTTATAGATGCAGTAGAGTATCTACTCAAAATGGAATATTAAAACATAGAAGCAAACTAAAAATAATAAAATCTTCCACTATTATATATATATGTATATACCATTTTTAAAACAAAATTTCAATATCTTACTATCTTCTTGGAAACTCAATATAAAAAACAAAACCCCGCCATTTTGAGATACAATTCTGTGGTAGAAATCTTTATAATTTTTCCCCCAAAATGTGTGTATTACGGACATATGGCTGCATATTTGGATAACACCATTTGCATTTTTCAAACTTGCATTTTTTTTAAAGCACTAGCTTGGCTTTTGCTGTCAGAATGGCAAACTGCTAGTATATTCATCTAAAATTCCTAATTTAACTCTTTGTCACTTTAGCATTTTGTGTAATGCTAATATATTCACCTTGTTAAAAAAGTAATTGAATATGTTGGAGGAAGTAAAATAAGAAAGACTTTTTAACCCATAAAGTTTAATAATAGGAGGAGTCACGTCACATTGTGAAAAAAAAAAGGATAGTGTCAAACAAAATTTGATCTTAGGAAAAAAAGCTTTTGAAAATTACTGTGGGGAAAAAAGCATGTTAAAATAATTTTACTTAAGATTAATTTCCTGGAAGGATTTGCAGTTTTTATGATTTTCTAGGGTTAGTTTGTAAAAACAGTTTCAATTCCTGAACATTCAAACATAACACACTGGGACACAGAATACCAAATAAAAGGTGATAAGGAAGTAAAGATAATAACAACCTCTGAAATTAGTAACTTATGTAGATTGTATTTTCAAGAGAAACACATTTTCATTTGCTGTATGCTTTCTAACATACATGCTTAAATTTTATGATGCAATATTAAAAGTGACAGATAATCGTGTGCACAACCTTACCACAGCATTTCAGCACATACTTACCTCACTTGTGTGCCACAGCCCCCAAGAAACTATCTGAATTCAGAGTCAGGTACTCACTATGGTTGGATAAGTGACCTGTCTTACAATAATTCTTACATATCAAAAATAATGTTATCTAAAGGACATGTTTTGACTTAGATACTAAATTCCATGAGTACTATAAATCATACTTTCAAATTGACATCACCAATAATCTTTTATTTTCACATAACCACCCTAAAGGTCCATGTTACAGCTTCTATATATGTTAAAATATGCATTACTTACAGTTTTGCAATATTGTCCATATATTTGGACATATTGCAGACATATTTGGACATATCATGGACATATTTGGAATATTTCAGTTTTTCTCTTAATTGACATATTATATGGCTACTTATATTCCCAAGCCACTTCGAGCTGCTTCTTTCAAATCAAGTTTTCGCAATATCTTTATCTAATTGTCACTTATTCATTAGTTTCAACATAATTATTTAATTAATTAGTATGTGATGAAAAGATCAAAGTAAATACCAGCACATAAATTATGCTATTGAATAGGAACAAAATTTATTGGTCCCAATGCTGGCAAATACAGTTAACCTTATTGATTTGGATGAGTATATAAAATAATGTAACAAAAACTATTCTACCACAAAGCATTATAATATGACCTCAGTGTTAGCTATTTTGCCTTTAAAACTTAAATGCATAGTCTAATATCAAACATATTGATTCTTTAAAATAGTCCTCCTATAATAAATATGACACTATCACTCCAAGTTCAGGCTGTCCCGTTAGGTGATTAGAGAGTAGGAATGTAATCAGAGGAAGTCCTTTGAAAGATAATCTTTTTTTATTCTCTTCCTTTGAAACACACAGATAAGGGAACTATGAAATAAGCAATACTTGCTGAACTGGCTGTTACATAATATGTCTAAATGATGAAGTACTGACACTTAAAAAGTGATCATCTATCGCTTTAAATGTTGAGGGTGTTAGAACACATATACATTCAACTGCCATAGCTGAGGTACTTCTTACCACTAATTTAAAATATTTTTAAGAGTGTATAAGAAAACAGCTTTAAGAATTAGTTATTAAATCCAAAACAGACAGGTAGAACTAATATAAGTTTCTCGTAGCTAAACCTCCATGAGGTCTTCACATTGTTTTAAAGAAATAAACCACAAGCCACTATTGAAAGATGATAAAATACGATCATATTGTAATAATGTATCTTAAAACCAAATGTACTGAATCCAGCTATTAAAAGGCATAACTTAAACAGAAGGAACACAAGACTTAAACAAAGTGGAAGACAGCTGTCCAGGAATTATCAATTGCTAAATCACACAGATTGTGATTAAATTTTAATGTGGCTTTTAAGCAAAGATTTGCTTATCAGAGAGAAAGAATCCCAGAGAAAATATTATTATTGATTTCATCATTTTAGATGTAACTGATCCTTTAAGTAATTTTTCCTTGCTTTAAATACCACTTTTAAAAGTGTCTGCTTATACTGGGAAAATCACTAGATGGTATGTTCATTCAAAATTCTAAGCCAAATGTATAAATTGTTCTCCATGCACTCAAAGTCACATCTGTTGAAAACAAAGCAGCATTCAATCTATTGAATAAAAACAACACATAACTGTAGAATAGTGGTGTAGTAAAATCATGTAAATTAAATGCCATTGAAAATGATATTTTCTATTGATTTTTTTTTCCAGAGAACTTGGTATTTGTAATTAAAATGCACTGACTACCTTTTTTGTAACTCATATTAACAGTAATGTCAATAGAGCTGCTGGAGCATCACAACAGGAATAGGTTTTAGAGTCAGGAATAGAGAATAAAAATAAGTTTCTTTTTTTAGTATAATACCACATTGGCTCTTTGAATAAAGGTCTATATAAATCATTTTATCAATAAAATTAATTGTTAAAACTGAGAAATCATTATAGTCATTCTTTATGTTCTAGTGGGCCATAATTAGTTCACTATGTGTGAGACTATTAAAGTAAAAAAAAACTTAGTTCAGTTCCCTAGATATGAATCAATATTGGTATCTAGAAATTGGTAATAAATTTAAGAAATAATGTGTATTGAGTTAGAAAAATTATATGTCTATATTTGTCAATTTAGTAAATGTACATTGAATGCCAAGTAAGTTACAGACACCAAAGTAGGTACTGGTGTGTATTCACATATATTTATATGTTCTCATAATAAATGAGCACCTATGAACTTGCATATAAAGCATGAATACTGATTCATTTTTTCTCTAACGTATATTGTCAAGCAATTTATTAATTAGTCAATGTGAAGTTAACCAAAATATCTATAAAGAGTCAGGCATAAATAACACCCCTTTTTATTACAAAATCATAACCGTGTAATTCTGAAATGTAACAATATCACACTCGAGCACACCATACAACACTTTAGGTGAAATGTTCAAATTAAAACTACAAATTATTATACCCACTGTATTACACTGACAACCATAGGCAAGCAGGTGTTACTTTTGCTGGACTCTGTATAACACAGTATCGCCTTAAAAGACTATAAGTCTTCCTGTTTTTAGAAATATAGGACATGCTTTTAAATCAAATGAGTTTTAATATGGCAAAAATATATGGTCAAAATTTTAATAACTCTCCTGCTCTGCTATTTGTTAATTCAACTTTTATTACCTTATTTATCCTATTGCATAAGTATTCTCAATTGACTGAATTAATATTAGTCCAATTGGTTACTGGCGATACAGAAGAGCCAAACAACTCAAACTATGTCCATGTGTCCCAAACATCTGAAGGTAGAGGTACAGATGTACAGAGGTGCAGGTACATAGGCACTGTTACAGACATAGACATGGATACAAGCTGATTGATTAACTTTTCTCACTTTTTAACCCTGGACAATTAGACCAAATATTATTACATGAAACTACCCTTTTGCATATTCTCATTTGTGTCCTCAGTTAACAGAGGCCTAAGAAATTACACAGCATTCTATGGACATACACAGAGTTAAAATAATTTCTCTTCAAAACAAACAGTATCTGTGTTCATTTACCCTTGTATTTTCTGAGTATTTCAAGTCAGTACTCTGTATTGACAAATAACTGATTTCTTACTTCCAAACAAATCACTTTGCTACTAATAAACCTGCACCAATAAAGACACATAAAACTCTTGGATAGTCCAACAGAAACCACAATCGAAAAGCCACACTTCCCTGGGTTATATTGGCATTTGTGTAAGTTTTTGTTTGTTTGTTTGTTTGTTTTGTTGTTTGGTTAGGAGGGGGAAGGGAAGTGCAGAAATTTTTTATCACTTACATAAATAATTTAAATATTATCAGGGATATTAGATGTTTTGAATTTTCTAGTAATTATAATAATATAGCATTTGCCTTTATTTAAACTTTTATAGAAATAAACAGTTCTTGTTTGAATTTTGGAAATCCCAAATTCAAACTTTACATGTCATAAATGTTTACCCAGTTTAATTAGGGACAGCATTTATCACTCAGACTAAAATCCTTCTAAACCTTTTTAATTTCAAAAATATCATTATAATCATTTGGAAATTTAAATTCTATTTGCTAAAATTCTTCTGTGAATTAAATAATGTTGAAAATTCCTGTTTATCTATATGTTAGAAATCTCCTAGTCCAGAACAAGGCCAATTAAGTCTCTGTTACTTAGAGTGACCTGCAAGGACCTCTAGTGTAATAAACGGTCCTACTCAATGTCTCCATAGTGTCCTATGATTGAGTAGCATACCTACAGTACCTAAGGGCTGATAATCATTATGTAGCAGTGGTAAACAGGCTTATCTTCTGTGGCCTAAAACATTCCATCACTTAAAACTAATGCTTTTATAAATACTTGCCTAATCTACTTTAGAAGTAAGGACACCAAAATTCCACTTTTTAAAACATTTCTAAACCAGTGGAAATTCAGACCCTATATTTTTAAAATGAGGAGAATTCAGGGTGGTTTCAGTTTTCTGACCAAGTGTTAAATGTTATGGAGACAAATAAATGGTCAAAAAATATCAGAGAGTCTGCCCTGACCCACGTGGCTCAGTTGGTTGGGTGTTGTTCATAAGGTGAAAGGCCGCTGGTTCAGGGCACATGTCTGGGCTGTAGGTTTGGTCCTGTCCGGATGCTTACAAGAGGCAAACAATTGATATTTCTCACTCACTAGCACTGATGGCTCTCTCCCTCTCTTTTTCCCTTCCACTTTCTCTAAAAATAAATAAATGAAACCTTTAAACATATATATTGGAGAGTTTATAAAAGTGTAGGTTCATTGAAACTATCAGTCATGTCTCCTTCTTGCCTTACCAAATATCTTCCAATATAATCTGTTCTAAAATGTTATGCATCTGCATTAGTTGTAAACCTCAAGATTCAGTATATCTTTCACTAAAATGCAGAAACAACTCATTCACTTCTGCTTCACCCAAGGGAGGTGGTCATTTCTACTATCATTTTAAACTTAAGTCATTTTGCAATAGGTATGATTGAAAACATACATACATGCTTGATGGTAGTGTTGAGAAACAAGCAGAAGGAGGTAGAATTAGACAAGTTCTTGATTATTAATTTAAATAAAGCATAAAAGCAGAGAAAACTATTCTCTGTTAAAGAAAATTTCAGCAGGTTATAAATACTTATTATGTGCAGTCCTTGATTTAATGGGTGATTGAAAAGAAGGCACTTCAACTTCTGCGTATGTGAGTGTGCTATAAGTAGAAGTAAAAACGAAGTGTTGCTTTCTGTCTTTCTACCTACACAATCAACCTCTCCAGGCTGAGTCACGTCACATGACCACATGGTCTTCTTGAGTTCAAAGATGGAAGTATGAGAGATAAAATGAATGGAATTGCTTTGGGAGCATCATTAAACTTTTTCCCACCTCCTGGTCATTTTATCTTTCTCTTGAGCTGGTTTTCATTACAAGTACTGTATAAGTTGAAGCCCCTATCATTCTGGTGAAGTTTTGCTAACATTAACAACAGTAATATCTAAAACTTTTGAATAGCATTTATGTGATCTATGCTGCACTGATACTAATTCATTTTATCCTCAAAACTTAAAATGTGTCCGATTGTGACTTGGCTCCCATTGGATATTACATGATGTTTCCAATTTCAACATCACAGGGTTAATTCTCAAGGGCTGGAATTTATGAGAAGCAGCAGAGTAGACTTTTGAGCAAGAACATGGGAATTAGACATATTTGTGTGAGAATATGCCATTATTCAGTCCATGATCTAGAGCAACTCATTTAGCCTTCCTATGTCTTAACTACTTCATGTGAGAAATGGGCAGAAAAAAAAGTATTTTACAAGGTTGGTGACAGAATTTAATGAGATGATATACTGAAAGTGCTCAGCACTGTGTCTGTAATGGAGTCAGTACTGAATATTAATATCAATAAAGAATGATAGCATGAATTGGCAGGACTAGATGACATCCTATGTTTTATTCGCTTATCATACTTATAAATCTTTTCATTTATAAAAGATTACCTGTCAGGAGAAATGAGACTGACAGCTTGAAAGAAAGTCAGACCCTTCAGAGTGGCCCAGAGCAAAACTAGAATACAATCAGATATTAGAAAATTAACATATAGACATGCTGCAGTTTTCAAGCTGTCACTTTAGAGTATAACATTTCCCCAATGACATTAGTGCAATTGTTCAGCCTAGAGTTTTAATACATTTTCCCTTGTTTTTCTCCTATGGTTTTTTTTTTCTTTCTTGTTGGTATGTGGCATTACCTTCCCACTCAATGTGTAGACCTCCATTTGGAAAACAGACAGAGATCTTTTTCACCAATCCTATTATGCCTTGTAGATTTACAGAAGTTCTCCTTTTCCTCTCCCCTAAGGTCCGTGTTTGCAGATTTTCTGCAAACTATTTTGAGTTACTAATATCATTTCCTCATCTTTCAGAAAGGATTTGAGTGGGCATAATTGCATTTATTTTGGTTACTAGGACCTTAATCTTTTCCTCTCCCTTGTTATAAAGATTATTGAAAAACAGCAGGTCTAGGCTTTAGATAGGATTCAATACATCTTTGAAAGCTAATACTTTATATTGTGCTAAATGATAGTGCTCTTTAAGATTGGATGTGTTATGTTGTAAATAAGGTTAAAATACAAAGAATCAAGAGTTTTAGGAATCCCAGGGTCTTGTTACATTAATCTCAGGTCAGATACCGTTTTATGAGAAAGCACAATAGTTTAATGGGCATTTATCGATTTAAATTAGATTATTAACTTTGGAGACAGTAACTTTCATACTTAAAACAGTTATATGATATTATGAATTACATCTTATGCACATTAAGAGACTTAAAGCAAGGAAACCAAAGACAAAAAATATTGTTTCACATTTCTAGCCGCAATAAGTGTGAATATAGCCTCAATTTAATAAAAATGTATAATGCAACTTTCCTTGGGTTAAATGTCTTACAATTGCTCTTGGAATGGGCACTTGTTTTCCCATTATTGGTCACTTTAATTGACTTACACTATGGTTTTCTCATTTAAAGATCACTTTATAGTATTGTGTGCTCTTCATCTGAGTGATATATTCTACTCCTGCCTGGTCCAACACCACAACAGTTTACATATTTCTGAACTTGATCTGAAAGCTGATTTAAAAATCCATATGGATAATCCAATTTATCTGAAAATATACACACATAAGTCTGCTTAGAGGTGGCTAAAATAAAATAAATTTCATTTTGGGAGACAGGAAGGAAGCTGAGACAAGAAAGTGAAGATTTTGAAGTAAATGGGTACTTGCTCTGACCAAGATCGAAACCCACCTATCCCCAGAGAATATTAAAAGAGGGCATGGAAGACAAGCATTAGAAAAATAGAATGTTTGTGCTTTTCTTTCTGGTGGACTGCATTAAATATTCAGCCTAAGGGTGGGGGGATCAGTTTACATTACTCTTCTTGTTTCTCATGTATTGACTGACAGGTGCTGTAAACATACATAGACAAACATGGTCCCATGCTTGCAGTGTTCCAGTGACTGAGGAAAGACAGTCTTTAATCTCCCAAAGTAATCGCACAGGATTTAGCAGACTGGCTAGGCTCAGATTGGAGAAGAGGAGGTATACATTCATTCTATGTCCCACAAAACTACAGGAACTTGCCTTTGGACTTTGATTAGCAAGAAAATCCCTTCAGAGATAGTTTGGTTCCCGCAACAAGTTACTAAGGTAGAATAATTTTGTTTTGATCCTGAGGACTTGGCTGACATCCTCACTAGGATTTTTGAAATAATAGTAGCTAAAAAATAAAGAAAGAAATAATAGCAGCAAAAAGAACCCAAGATGCACCCTTATCTTCTGAACATCGCGCTTTGTTGATGGGAAACCACCAATCCACTAGTCTTTGATTTCACTAAGGGCAGAATCTAAGCAATCAGGGAGAAAGAACTGACCTTGACTTTGGGATTAGATGCAGTATTTAAAACATTCACTCATTCATGTTTTAGAAGTGTCATGGTAAAAAAATTATGACTTTATACTGAAGACTAGGAGACTCATTTTTCTACACTATAGGCAGCGATTTGGCTGAGACTATATCATTCTGTGATCCTATTACGCACTACCTTTTTTCTCAGTTGAATTGTACTTTTGGCTGTCATTTGCGCTTTTGAATAAAGGCTTACATTGGTGAAATATATCATAATAGCATATCTCCTTTTCTTGAGTTGATGTACAAATCAAAGAGAAAGGATAAGGCCAAGGCTCCCTTTGTCCTTGGAGAAGTATGCCATCTGCATTTTGCTTATGATACTCGGCTGGGAACAAAATTCTAGCATAAGGAAGTCGTTAATACAACCCTCAAGTTACACTGTAAATTGAAAGTACTTTAAATGCTTTATAATAGTCAAAGCCAGTAAAATCGACCCTGTATATTTTTATTTCATCTCTGTTGGATCATATGATATTTAATAATTGGTTCTGGCACCTCGTTGCAAATTATTATAACTTTGAGATTCAACAGTCCTATTGAACATATGGGCAGCACAGCCTCAGAACATATATATGATACAGCCTCTTGAGAGGACCTTCTGTCTTGTTTTCCTTAGCTTGGAAGGGTCAGGTAAATTTTGTTGTGTCATCATGTGCTAAGATTCCTCAATCTCTGTTTTGCAGAGTGAATGTTTAATGGAACTGATTTTTCCCCCTTAACTGTGAACACTTCCTTTTGCAAAGTCAAAAGAGAAATTCATGCATCTGAAATGCCGTTTACTGGGCTCTTACTAAAGCAGTTATAAAGCTATTCCAGTATCAGCGCACAAGTATTCATCAACGCACAATAGGCTCTGTTACTTAGAGCCATATTGTATCCTGGTTTAGCTGCAGACTACAAGTTTCAGGAGTCAAGAGACCTTCCCATGCTATTGAAAGCATATGATAGTTCTTCACCAATCCTGGAGAAGATGGAAAGTTGGTAAAAAAAAAAAAAAAATAAGATGACCCACAAAACCTTTCATATAGTTAGTCTCCCTCCAGCATTTCTATTTTCTAGCTCTACTCACAGTAACACCCTGAGACAATATTAGGAAAAAATTTTCCACATCAACAGCCCATAAAGGTTATTTTCAGTGTTCCTGCTGCCTCGTCTCTGTCTAGCCTATGTGCCTCGATTTGCTCTTGTATTATTTCACATTAATTGTCATATTGTTTATTGCCACATTCAAACATATCATAACGTGGGCACAGTGGCAATAATTACATAGTGAGCTGTCTTTTAAAAAGGATGTCAAAATAGATAGTGGTGGATGGGGTAGGTAGGAGGTTATGATTTATACCTTATGTTGACATTGTGGAATGGAGCTGGTTCAATTTGCCTTGATTTCACTGTAATGTTTAATACTAATCTATCCCTGTCATATAATTATTTATTACGAAGAATACTAAGCTAAAAAGCTCATGGAGGTGGGGGAAACGATTAAAGGAATTTTTCCAGCATTTACTTTCATTTCAATACTTTGATCTTACATTTTTTTAAAAGACATATTGGTGGTCAGAAATATTCATATGCAATACTTATAATCCTAACTCATTTTAAAATTAAATACCCTGTTTTGTTGAAGAATTTTTTGGACAAATACACTGTTTATATCTATGCTTGTGTACATGTATGTTGCTCTAAATATGCATAAAAAGAATTTAGAGGTTTTGAAAGGTCATTTGCCCTCTTTGTTACAGTTGTAAAAATCTACCTCTCAATGAGCTATCCTGCCATATGGCACCACACTGATATTGAGAATATTCACTTGGTTAAGACAATACCAAGAATTATCCTAACTGTGGTGATCAGCAAGTCACAGTTATGCTCAATCCTGGCTGACAGTCTGGAAGCTGAGATCCTTTCCAATCAGCGGAGTTGAGAGTTTTACTGCTTATTTGCTCCTTATCTTGGTCTGCTTGTTTGGCATCACATAAGCCAGTAGGTGGAGTGCTTGTTAACAGTAATTGAATATACAGAACTTGAACTTAAGATAAGTGAAAGCCACTTTTCTTATTATAAACTGCTAAAACCATATTTATACTGAAATCTTCCTATGGATATAATTAGTTTAAAAAATGTTACATGAGAAGGACTGAGATGAATGCAGGACTATAGTTATACGGTAGAACACAAAGAGGCAAATTGTGTCCAAGATCAACAAATCACTTGGTGTAAACCTATGTAAATGGATGCTTTCTCAAAGAGTCAACTGAATTTTATTTGCTAAATAGATTTTAGTTCCTCTTTTAAAATTTTAGTATTTATGTTGTTCTAAGGATAAACTGGTTGATTGACTATACATGATAAATCTTATACAAAGAGGATTAATTACATACATGTGTTAATATAGTTAGAGTAAATTCAGCATCTTTGGAAATAAGAGTTACAAGAGATGCCTCCAATATAAAGTACAACTTCCCCATAAGAGTGTCTTGTTTTCCTTTAGAAGAAGATTTTCAAGTATATTTAAAATCTGCAGCTTGAGACTTGCTAACTACATCACTCTAAATCTATCTATATCACACCTAAAGATGTTAAAGCAACATTTAGAACTACAAGGAGAAAACAAGCAACAGAATTTAGAAAGCAGGAACCACATGAATATAAGAAAAAAACTTTAGTCGTTTTTTAAGAATGTGAGTTCTATGATATGAAGTAGATGAAAATGCAAGAGTTTAAAAAAGAATCTCTCATTCCATATCAGGAATACTCACAGATCTGATTCCATGGCAGACAAGTACTGAAGATCTCAATGGCTCGAAAATACCATTTTATCTGAAAGGACTTCTGAGCAAATAATTGCACAGTATGCGATGACAAACACTGCTAAAAGAGTGATTACTTTCTTTTTATTTAACTTTTTATTGTAAGTATGGTGAACTCTCTTAAAATATAATTTCTGTCAGGATATTGTTGATATTTTTAAAAATTATGCCATCATGTTCTCAGCTCATATTAAATTTTGGACAGATTTGTGTTTCAAATATGACTTTTTTTCACTTTGAGTTGGAAGTGAGGAATGGAGGAGAAGGCTGAGCACTGTTAACTGAATTAATCAGCCAAAGCTTTATGTGGTAAATAACTCTTTGAAGCATGCAATAGCTTTATCAAACCAAGCAACTGCTTACCACTCTTTGCCTTTTCAAACAATATCAATAGGAAAATCGAACCTCTTGGGTCAAAAAAGGATGTGAGAAAGAATAGTTATTGTTAATTAAAAAAAATTAAATATTACATTTTCTATTTCTCCTTTGAAGGAAAAAAAAAGTGTGATCATTTCCATGAAGAATTTTAAATCAAATAAAAAAATCTAGCCAGTAGCTAAAAATGGCAAATGATGATCGGAACATAATCTAGATCTTTTAACCAAGAAAGAGAACTTTTTGTAATTTTTACATTATTTACTTATTTTGCTTTGGAGAAGTAGAATTATTATTGGCATATTCTAATTCCAAAGTAAATTGCATGGTCATGGGATAGCCTGAAAAAAACAAAACAAAACTGTAAAGGAGTTCTGTTAAGAAATAGATACCTTTGTCTAAATCTTTCCCCATGCTCATTTATTTTTTCAGCTTCTAAAAGTATCATTGTATACTTAGCATATTTTTATTTCTTGCATTTGAAAAAAATGAGTTCACTTGCTTTTTGTCAGTTGTCATTCATTCTACCTTGTTTTGCTTGCTTCAGTATGTTACTTTCCCTTAGATGTTGAGCCATGTCATTTTCAGCCAATGTTCATCCCTTGATAGTGAGTAGGCAATAACCCTTACTGAGAAATAGAAACGTGTTAGCCACTGATCTCACCAAGATTATATTCTCCCTTAATAGAAGCTGTTGATAGATCCTGAACAGCTCCACACTTAGGGTGTTGACTTGTAGAATCAAATCTTCTGCACACAAGCACAGCAAAATATTTTGGTGAAAAGTAATTATCAGAAATAGTGACACTAGTAAATTAGTTAACTACATTTCAGCGTGAAGCTTGAGTTACCCCTGCCCATTCTTGTTTCAGACCTATCTGTAATCAGCAATTCAGCTTAATGATGTCACAACATTTGCCAGGCTGTGGGCACTGAAGGAAGACACAGGATTACGCCCATTGCATGAGGTTCCCCTCCTTTCTCTCTACGCACGAACAGCCCATCTGTCTCACTCACACGAAAACTGTTATCTTTAAAACATCCTTCTGTTATTATCATGGTTGTTCTTTAGAATCAGTCTTTAACTTTACATTGTGTTTTGGAAATCAAGTTTGTAAATTCTCCTGGATTTCACTGGCCCATTTAAAATGTTATAGTAATATGCTCTTGAAGCAAGCCATCTCACGAAAGAGCTCAAATGCTGTATATTTCCATTCACTTACTGGAGGATAACCTTTTGTGAAATATAGATAGCCTATTTAAAAAAAAAAAAAATCACAACAAAGAATCCAACCCCTCCCAGCCTCTAATATTTTTCAAAGTGTGAATTGAAGAGGACTTAGAGACAGATGGGTCTGGATGATCAAGTTACCTGTTATAGTAGCACATCTGCCGGGGCAGTCAATCACTGTGATGGCTCTGACAGGTCGATGGAGCCTGAGCAAGAATGGCTAATGCAGACAGAAAAACGGCTGGGGAAGGGCAGACCTCCTGCCTGTCTCCTGGGTTTGGCTGGTCTGAAAGCTGTACTTGAATTTGCTCTGGTTAAAATTCTGTCTGTTGAGCAATGATATTAGATGAAAGATTTGGGCTCCTAATTTTTTTTTAAGACCAACGTATTGAACACATATGATTGGGAATGATTCGATTAGCACTTTCAAGCTGTCAGTCAATATTTGGTCATGTTTGGGGGATATGGTAGAGAGGGTGGGGTGAATAAGATTAGTAAAAGAAAAGTGGGAGATAGTTTCACAACAACATTTTTCCTAAAAGTGTCAAAAGAATGAAAAGCATTAAGAATTGGTTCTGAGATGCCTATTTCTATGAGCTCAGTATAATAAAAATTAGCATTGAATAGAACAAAGGCAAATCTAAGAATGTCAAGAACCAAAATTAACTAAATTTATGGAGGCATGTTACTTATATCCTCTGTATATTTGATCCTTTTCTTTTACTTTAATCATAAAGTGAATCATATTTATCAATCCTAATACAACCAAATATTTGCCAATATCATGCATTAGGAAATATGGAGGAAGGTATTTCAAGATTTCAAAAACAATTAAAAATATGTGTTTCAATTAAGTGCATCACTAGTTATACCACTTACACGACACGTTTGTAAAAATGCAAATATTTGAAGAAAATAGAACATCAAAATATCTATATTCCTTCTAATGACTAATTAATCAGTTATTAGAAGTGTCTAACAGTAAGGCGGTACCCCCTAAAAAGTCCTAGCTCTCAAAAAATACCTAAATGGAAGGTAATGTCAGGAACTGTTACCACCAATCAACATCTAGAAAAGAAGTTTCATTTTTAGTTAAATTTATGTACTTAGGTATGTATGTATATTTATTTTATATATGTATGTATACTTTATATTTATGATTAGAATACATATATT